>JASKGM010029804.1:0-26092 GCA_034509205.1 Ceratonia siliqua | reverse complement strand
TTTAAATTTTATAATTATGATAAAATTTAATTATGATATTATAATAAAAAAAGATGTAACTATGATGAGCAGAGGGGCAAAATAGTCAAGAAAAAATAAATCTACTTCTCCTAGAAGGAGAAGTTACAAAATAAAGATTCTATTTTAATCACAATTTCTCATTTTACTTCTCCTTCTCCTTCAAGAAGAAGCAGATACGAACAGCTAAAAAAATTACAGAAGTCATTATTTTCAAAAAATTTCATTCTCCTTTCTCCTTAAAGGAGAACCAAACACACTCTAAATGCTTCTAACTCCCTAGTAAGCATTTCTACCTTAGCTTTCAAGTGTCCTCTTCCCTAATATGGTAAATACCATCAATAGTAGGGTTTGCTACCGGCTATGACTTATATGTGCTATTAGTAGCATCTAAGTATAAGCCTTTTCAACAACCTCATTGAGTTATTATATGGCTTCATCTAGATCTTTCTTTAAAAACTCACCATTACATAATATCTATGAATTTTCATTCTCTAGGTGTAAGTCCAGTATAGAAATAGCTAACTAAATGCCAACTTTCACACCTATGATGAGGACACATGTTCAATGGCTCCTTAAATCTTTCTCAAGCCTAATATAATATCTCACTATCTTTTTGTGAAAAGGTGGAGATTTGTCTTTTCAAGGCACTAGTCATATGTTAGGGAAAGTATTTATTAAAAATAATTTTATCATCTCATTCCAAGTTCCTATTGAACACAATCTCAAAGAGTATAGCCAAGTCTTTACCTTGTCTTTCAAGGAGAAAGGAAAGAACTTAAGTCTCACCAACTTAGTTGTGGCATTCTGACAATGAAAGGTTACAACTGCATCCTCAAATTCCCTAATATGCAAGTAGGGGTTTTCATTCTCTAACCCATGAAAAGTAAGAAGTAACTACATCATCTATGGCTTATAATCAACCTAGGGAATGTTAGCTGGGAACATGATGAATGACGATGTGCCTGTGCATGTAAGATAGAGGTAGTCCTGAAGGGATCTAGGGGTTGATCTACGCACTCACCAATTTCTATAGGATTAGATGAAGTGTCAAACAAGGGGTTAAAGGGACATGACTCTACCTATACTTCAAGCCTTTGGGCAAATATACCTAAAGCATCCCTATATCTATAAATGCAAAGAAAGGAAGAAAAAAATAAACATAACAAAAATAAAATAAAAACAACTATTTAACAATGAAAAAGAAAGAACAAAGTTACTGCATTTTTGGGTTGTTGAATGAAGTACACCTTGTATTGCTTCTTACATTGTTTCCCTTGTAAAGGTACCAAAAGCTTATTACACCCAAAAACACTACGTGGTTATTGTAGTATAGATTAGGGTGTTGATCCATAGAAAGAATGGGAAATGTTACAAGGTTATCACTTGATAGAAAATAATAAGGAACAATTTGTAAGAGAACAAGAAAATAACATGATTATCTAAAACGGGCAACTATATGGAATTGGAATACGAATAAAGAGATAGTAAAGCTTTGGCTTTTTGTTTATGGGATTTAACATCTTGGTTCATGTTTTAACTTAACTCATTATTCAATTAGGAATTATAGCATCAAATCCCTAATTGGAAGATATAACAATAAAAACCTCTAAATTTCTCAAAATCAAGTCTAAGCTTAAATTCCCCTTTTCAAACCATGGATTTTATCTTTAAAAACCATAGCAATTGACAACACTATGTTAGAAAGGTAACGATAATGTAGCAGAAGATTATGTTCATAACATGAAAAACTTCTTTACTGAGTCACCATTAAAATCCATAATCCTATAACTCAACATTATAGCAAGATTTCATTCAATGTCTCAAAGTAATCCAAATCAATCAAAAAGAGGATTTAACAAAAGAGTTGTAAGTAATAACACTCAAAATATGAATTGAAATATTACCCAAGGGTTTTCACTAATTAACTTCTACCCTAGATTTACCTAGAACTTAGTCAACATGTTTACTGGCAAACCTAGTACTCCATCGATGACAATCTTCATCTTCAAAGATTAGGGGAAGAAATCTTCAAGCGTTTCTAGCAGAAAATGTGTCTCCTTCGTTCTCCCTGATCTCTAGACTCAGAAAACCTTTTTTATCTCCTCTAAAAAGTTGCTTTCTGATGTAATTTTTTGCCTTTCAAATGACAGATCCACGCATGGGCGCTGTGGCCTTAGGACAATTCTTCAAAAACAAATTCTAGCGCCATGGCATTAATTCCACTGACTCTTGCCAATTGTTACACTTTTGGGCATCGCAGCGCTGACTTTTCAAGGCTGTGGAGCTGAACTCTTTGACTTTGGGAAATTTTGATGATTTTAGTCGCTACAGCGCTAGAGCTTCTAACTTACCTCATATTCCTTTACTTGGAATCCTAAAATTGAAGCATAAAAATATGCTTAAAACTTGATAATAGAGAATCGGAGTCAATTATAATAAAATACATTAAGTTCTATGATTTTCTTTCATTTTATATCACTTTTAACTCAATAATAAAGTCTACAGATTGTACTTTCACACACTCATCATCTACATAAATCTCTACATCCTGACTTATCTGGTTCTTAAAAACCTTGCCCATTAGTCGTTGGTATGTTGCTTCAGCATTCTTTAGTCTAAAAGGCATTACCTTGTAGCAATATGTGGCTTTCTCGGTAATGAAAGTTGTTTTCTCCTCATCGTCGAGGTGCATTTGGATTTGATTATAACTAAAGTATACATCCATAAAGCTCAGTAGTTGTACCCTAAGGCACCGTCCACAAGCTTGTCTATGCTCAGGAGGGGGTACAGATCCTTGGGGCAAGCCTTGTTCAAGTTGGTAAAATTCATGCACATGCGCCATTTTTTGTTGGGCTTTTTCACCATGACCACATTGGACAACCGAGTCATATATGTTACTTCTTGGATCAAGCTGGCATCAGAAAGCTTCTATACTTCTTGAATCATCGTCTGACTTTTTAGGACAAAGTTTTGCTTTTTTTGGTTAACTGATTATCCCCCTGCATTAATGGACAGTTTATGACAGATGAAATTAAGGTATATACCTTGAATGTCAGATGTAGTTAAGGCAAATAGGTCGGAATTTGCAGCGATTAGGCCGATCAGCTTCTTAAGCTTGGCCTGGGGTATGTTAGACCTTACCTGGACGACTTAGGAGGAGGTGCTGCTGATCTAGATGGGGAAGAGGATACCTTGGGGAGCAGGTCAATTCTTTTGTTCCTCCTTCCTGCTATCAAGCTCTTAGAAGTGGTTTGGCTGGTGGTCCGGCTCATGTTGTAGCATATTCTTCATTGGAGTTGGTCTCCCCTCACAAACTCTACTGTCCCTTTGATAATGGGTAACTTAAGTAGAAAATGCCTGGTAAACTATGGCCCTGATCTAGTTCAATGATGGGCAGCCGAGGATAATATTGTAAGTAGAAGGGCAATCAATCACTGGGAATTGGACATCCATATTTGCAAGGTTAGAGTACTCCCTGAGGGCTATCCTTAACTTGACTGTTCTTTGGCCTCGATGTGGGCCCCTGAGAGACCCACCAAGGTGCCAGGGTAGTATTGGAGGTCAAAGCTCAGGAAGCCAAGTTTGATAAAGGTGTCGTATAAGAAGATATCTGTAAAGCTACCCTGGTCGACTAAAACTTTGCGGACCTCGTAGTTGGTGATGAAGCAACTTATGACCATAGAGTCATCGTGGTCTCTGTCAATAGTATCATAGTCAGCATTGGTGAAGGAACTGGTAAGGTTGAGTTTTTTTTCTGATGTTTACTTAAAAGATCTCTAGCTGATATTTTTTGACTGCCCTTTGATGCCTCTTCTTGGAGGACCGAGATGGGCCTCCTCTAGAGAAGCGTCCCGAGATTATATTGATGACCTCTGCTAGTGAAGCCCCTTGGGATGGCTTGGTTGGCCTCTGTTCGAGGATTTACTTTGACAACGAGTCTAGTTTTGAGGAAGATATCGATTTCATCGAGGAGACCTACACCTATTGGGGCCCTCCCTATTGGTGTTTTGATGTGAAGCTAGAAAATCAACTCAAAATTTATGAAGGTATCCCTTCTGAAGGAGATCTTCAATCAGATTCCAGATATACTTGTAACGGTTTGTGTTATGCCCCTTCCCCTAGTGGAAGGCACATTACTTCTCCTTATCCAAGCTAAAATTTTACTTCAGAGAAGGTTGTTTGACAAGCTTGGTGTGGCAAATTTCCTCAAGAACTTAAGCTCTGAGCTAATTTAGCGGTGTGTATGTCTCGAACCGAGGTCAGTTTAGGGACCTATCTTTTTTTTTGTGTCTTCTATCTACAGATGGTCTTATGTCTTTGGGGTGTTTGTTTTTGTTTTCAGACTAATTTAAAACTTCTTCATGGTTGACGTGTTTAGCAATTCTAGTGAGGAGGTCAATCAAGTCAGTAAGCAAGTCTAAGGTTAAATTCTCTTGGAGGCGATCGGGTTACAGGCTTGCCTGTATTGTGTACATGGCAACTGAGTCATTGAGGTCTAAGATTTTGAGGGATAGATTGGTATAACATTTCATATAGTCTCGCATAGATTCATCCTCACCCTGTTTGAGGGTTGCTAGGATGCCTAAGGATTTTTAGTGGGTTATGTTGACTAAGAAGCGGGCTGTGAATAGATCAGTTAAGTCATCGAAGTTAGACATGGAGTTGGGGGTAGGTTAGAGAATCGCTAAAGTGCAGCTCTTTTTGGAGTGCTAGGGAAGGCCTAGCACATGATATCATCTTCAGTTCCAGTCAAAAGTATGACTGAGTTGAATTTTTTTAAATGTTCCCTAGCGTTGGTGGACTTGTCATATAGTTCAAGTTGTGGTTGTTTGAAATGGGCTAGGAGGGGAAAGTCCATGAAGTTTCAGGTGAATGGATGTTTCCCAGTTTGAGTTTATTTTTTTGAGCTTAAGAGTGAGGGTCCAGCTGAACCAGAGGCTAAGGTCAAGCCTTGGGTGCAGGTATGGTAGGACAATGGGTTGCCTTTTGCCTGACTAGTATATTCCCTCAAGTGCTTGTGTGGATCAGTGATGGCCATTGTCCTACTAGAGCTTGAGATTTGGCAAAGTTTTCTTTCTACTGTTGACATCTCTAGAGCTCGACTAGCTCGACCTCATCTACTTCCTTTTCCTACTTGAGTGCTTGGATCTCCTGCACAAGAAAGCAAAGGACATCTGCTTGAGGGTCGACCATATCTTCTGCACCCTGATAGGGGTTTTGTCGGGAAGAAGATGGGTTGTCTTAAGCACGGTAGATTAGTGGTGGCATTTGGTGGGCTGTCTTAGGCTTGTGTTGAGACCTTCTAGGTGATGGAATGGTTTCTCGTATCAGCAGGACATCTCTAGATCGGTCGAGAGCATCCATAGTAATCAACACATAATCATACAAGAGTTTTAGGAAATTTTCCACAAATGACGCCAACTGACGACGCCTGTGTTGAGGTTGAGTCGGAGCAAGTCAGTTCGCTGGCATAGGTCAGGTTGGAGCTAGATTGGTCCTTTAGTAAATCCTGCACAATAATACACGTGAACTAAGCATCAGGTTAGTAATACCCAAATTTCGTTGGTCAAGTTAGTTCGGTTTGAGTTGAAAGTGTAAAAAAGTGGCTTTACCTACGTGGGAGGCACCTTCTATAGGAAGTTGGAATGACATTCATATAATTGTGGCAATTGGGAGGGGTATTTTCGTACCTATAATTGGTTGGGTCATGGGCCACATGGACATAAAGCCTAAACACTAAACTCATATATCTTAAAATAGTAAATCTTAAATTCTAAACCCTAAATTCCTAAATTCTAAACACTCAATCCTAAATCTTACAACATCAAATTTTAAAACCCTAAATACACCAAACTCTTAATAATAGTAAAATTATAAATAAAATTTATAATATTATTAATATAAAAGATTACTTTAATTAAATATAATATATAAAAAATAAAATGTTTAAATAATTGAAGAAAAAAAAAGTTATGCACATGAGTGGTCCAAGAGTTGGAATGACTCATGTACCTATAGGTTTTAAAAAATAAATAAATGCTCACATTTAGTAATTTTTGACCCCCACCAGATATTATAGTTATTGAATTCAGATTGGTCAGGAGACTAGGTCATCGAATCACTGGTTTAATCGCTTGATCATTGGTTAAACCATTTGAACCGGTAAAATACATAAAAAAAAATTTTAATATATTTAAAAAGAAATAAATTTAAAGCTCAAACAACATCTGCAACTACGGGGCTCCTTTGGATGGGCCAGAAAAAAAAAAGTCTTTTTATGCTGATGCTTCAAAAAGAAAATATTTTTATCAAAAAAAATGTTTTGTATTTGAATGTAGTAATTAAAAAGTATTTTTAAATTAGAAAAAACATTTGAATGTAAAACTGTAAAATAACTTTTGAATAATAAAATTATTAAAAATGACATGCAGAATGACTTTTTTTTATATAGTATTTGGATAAAAAAATAATTTTAATAAAAATTTTGAAAATTATACTTTTTTGTTAAAATTAAATTAAAAATTATAAAATAATATTTTAATTAATTATTATTATGAAATTTAGAATTAAAATTTTATGAAATTTTAAGTTTTTAATTAAAAATAATTAGTTTCTAAAATATAATCAATAACTAATTTTATTTTTAGGTTAATTTATTTTTAAATAAATATTTTCAAATTTATGAGAAAACATTAAAACAACCTAAATTTGATTTCAAAATTATGAATTTATTTTTATTAATAAATTATTTACTTATAATATAGTACTATTTACATTGTTATTTTTATACTATTATTAATATTTATTTATACTGGTAAATAAATATTTATTATTTATAATTATATATGTTTATATTTATTTTTAAAAATATTTGGTTGCCACTGTGAAAGAAATGCAGGATAATTTCATAATCAATTTTTTTTCAAATTCAAATTTTTTGACTTTTTAAAAATACCAAAAACTATTTTTCCTTTTTTTAAAAGTCAAAACAAACATTTATTTTTTTATAAAAAAATTAAAAAAAAACCGATTAAATAAAAACATCAAGCCATGAGTAATCAAACTTACGGATTCCAATGCAGGCTAGTTTGTGAATCTCCTTCAGTGAAAAAAAAAATCATTACTTTGGCTAATTAATAAAAATCATTACTTCAGCCTTAAGCAGACTGAAGAAATGTAGCGTTTTGGAGGCAATATCATTTCTGGTTCAACCTTCTGGGCTGGGTCAAGCGGTTCTCACCAGTTCAAGCAGTTCTTTCCAGTTTTTCCCAGTTTAACTGCAACTAGAGGTCTACTAGCGACCCAGCCCGGTTTGGGCCCCGATTCGCCAAGTCACCTGTCCAACTGATCAGGTCAGTTTGGGTTCACTAACTTTGCTAGATATTGTCTTACGTGGACACATTTTTTTAAATAAAAAGGTGACATGGCAAAAAGTGTCATAATCCAGGGAGAATTATGTTAGGTGTTGCTATGCTACGGGGGTAGCCCGCCCTACTGGCAGTTGTGTTTTTTTTATAATTATTTTTTTAAAAAAATTAAAAGAACTTAAGAAAAAAAATCAAAAAGAAAAAAGGAAACAATTGAAAAAGGAAAAAAATGGGAAAAATAATAATAAGAGGGCAGTGATATGGCTATTGCCAGTTATAGGATAGAAAAATCATGTTATTCCCATACATTTTTTTACACTTATTTCATTGCGCTGATTTAATATAAAATAATAAATTATGTAAATAATTTGTTATAATAAAATATCACTATTGTCTTTATAATATGTAGTTTTTGAACTTTACATAACCCCTCACTATTTTTTAAAACATATAACATATTGTAGCATATTTATCCCATTATTTCATTTTTATTTTTTATTAGATAATTTTAGCATATAAGGGCACTAAAAGGTTCCAAAATCATATCTAATAATATAAATATGTGATAGAAGATATAAAAGTTATGTCAATTTGATAGTGTGAAAATAACATTACTTGTCTAGGAAATATATTTTTTGGGAGGATATTTAAATTTTTTTTGTTTTATATTTTATTATTGGATCAAAAAGCCTAACATATCTTTGGAACTATAAATACAGCTAGTTCACTGGACTCATTTATTTAAATAAATAAAGATTGAGCAACAGATTAAACTCTTTGTCTGTATCTCACACACATACGGGAAATGTTAATTGAGACTTTTTTTTGGCATGCTCAATCTATATAAAGTATAGTAATCAGTGAATATCACACATAATTTAAAGAGTTTATTTATACTAAAAGTATAATTTTTTTTTTATTAATTTCACTTTTTTTATGTCTTGGTCAATAGACTTTGTTGTAGACTCATAGGGGTGAGTATGAGAAAAGGGCAAATGTTAGGAGAAAGAAAGACTAATAGTGGAAGAAAAGTAGACAGGTGTATTAAGGATTCGGGATCCAGTCTCTCTAGGATTTATAGGTATTTTTTTTTTAATTATTATGCATACCAAACAAATTTTTTAAAAAAAATTCTGACTAAATCCTGACCGTCCAATCAATATTGGACGGCCAAGATTGATAACTTGGAACCCGTGCAGTGAAAATCTCGACTACGCGGGATCCTGATGCGTGTATTAACGAGGGTTGGGGGGGAGTAAGTAGCCCTAGTGGCTAGTGGCTAGAAAAAGAAAATAATAATAAAGAAAGAGTGAATATTCAGAAGATAAGAAGGGAAGAAGGGGCTTGTTGAAAATTGAGATAGTAATTTAAAATAGTAAATGATGTGATGATAGATAGATGAAAAAACACCACTAAATATAATATAAAAATAGTTAGTGCAATCCAAAAAGGTATATGTACATAGGTTCGGTTCGGTTCAGGTTCATATGGATTTTATCCTTGACAAAAGGGTGTATGCGGTTCGGTTTGATGCAATTTTTCCCAAAATCGCTAATCAAATCATATGAAGAAATGTGGTGCGATGCGGTTTGAATTTTTACAAGAAAAATCGCACCACACCACACTACACCTTAAATATGCGGTGCGGTGTAGTTTGCAACCGTGGTTTAACACCACACCACACTACACCTTAAATATGCGATGCGGTGTAGTTTGCAACCGTGGTTTAACACCACCATTATCCTCTGCCATTGACCTCAAAGCAAGCTCCACTGTGACTATCGGCCTTGAATCCCCTCCAAGCTCTTGAAGAGTAGCCTTCTTTACTGGTATCATCGTCCAATCATTTTCCAATTTCCTCAACACAATGGAAGAATCAATTGGTAAAAAGGGTACTCGCTCCAAAAGACAAACAACGACCACTGATCAAACCATAGCTAATGGGCTTCTGCTTTCATTTTGCAATTGGTGAATAGAATTTGAGTCCTAAGATGTTTTAGGATTTTGGTTCATGGTATTTGTCGAGTCCACTTTGAAGGACCAGTCTGTGTGGGTTTTTGCATGTATAGGTGAGACTTTTTGTAATTGAATTTAGGGTTCGGAACATGAACAATGAGAGGCAGGGAAGGGGTGGGAGCAAAAGGGCGATAATTGAAAGATGAGACGACCTTGAGAGAGAGGTCTAAGGGAGGAGACGATATTAGATATCATGGCTAGAACCAAGCAGCTCCAGTGGGTCTTATGCTGGGACTTTATACGAGCTTCAAGCTGTTGGCGTATGTCTTTGATTGTGGCTATGATATTATCGTTGCCATCTGACTGTATCTTCATGGCTTTGCTTTCTCCCTAAAACGCTACAGAGCTGCTCATTTGACTAGAACAAATTTTGCTCGAGTGAAAGCGGTGTTCCACTTATCACCTCAACCAGTCAAGGATTTCACCTATCACCTATAGGTAAACTGCAGTTCGGTTTGGTCTAAACCAAAACTTACGGTTTACTTAAAATTTAAACTGAAATGGACCTTTAGAACTATGGTACGTTGTGGTTCGGTTCGGTTCGATTGATGCGGTTTTGTGGTTTGAATCACATCGCTATACACCCAAGGGCAGAGCTAAGGGATTTTTATTGAAGGGACTAAAGAGAAAAAAAAATTTCAACAATAAAAATTACAGATAAAAAATGGAAAACTTAAATATGTAAAAATAAAAGTATAGAAAACAAAACAAAAATTATAAAAGTATAAATCAAATGCTCTTTATTTTAAACATCATAACAACATTAAATCAACTATAATTTGATATCTATTATACCACAATTTCTAAACAATCCAAAAATATCAAGAATTTCAAGTTTAATTTTACCAACAAAATATAATATTTACTTGCCAAGAATTAGAAACCCATATTTCTCAACCTTCACAAGCACCTTCAGAAGTTTGACAACAAAAAGTTATTGAGTCTAAAGACAACCGATTGCATGTAAGTAGATTGTTGAGAAAATGATGCAATTGGCCCGACTACTATGATATATTTCATTATTTTATTTTTTATTATTATTTATAATAATTTTATTCTAATATAATATAAAGTTAAAAAACTTGTTTTTTTGAAAGAAACTAAAAGATTTTAGTTAAAGACTTAAAGTTCATTTTAAAAATAATTTTTTTAATTTAAAACATTAAATTATAATATTTTTATATTTACTTATTAAATATTACATTAGATAAAAAAAATTTCAAAACTTTTGGGATACTGTAGCCTCCCCAAGCTTCAACTACAGGCCACCCTGTGTCTACCCCAAAAACTCGCATGAGCGATGAAACCAACCGAAATTAAATTTTTTTTTTGCTTTGGTTCCGGTGGGTTTATGTGGGCCATCGGATTGTGCTAACTCAAAAAAAATTAATGCTAATTTATGAAATGTGATTTTACTTCATTTAAAAGATATAATATATATATATATATATATATATATAAGAATTTTTGTGCAAAAAAATCTCTCTTTAAAAACACAATAAATACATTAGCATTTGCATTATTTTGGTCAAAATTCATGTTTTGAAAATTTTAAGTTTTTGGTATTTTAATTGGTTGGTGTCTAAATCAGTTTTTACACACTTCAAAAAATAGGCTATTCACATTAGAATCAGAGGATTTACAAAAAACAAATTTCTTTACTGCTTAATCACAAAAATTAACCTAATTAAAATTTAAACTTGTAATAATGCGGTCAATCATATCTTGACCTTTACATGTACTAAAAAATAAAGTGCAATCTAAGCTACAGAGGGACTGTAGCATAAGGGAGAAATGCTGATTGATAATTTTTTATGATTTTTATCTTAATTTTTTTATTTTTTAATATTAATTAATTATTTACTATGTTATATATTTTTTAAAAATATTTTTAAAATTTTTTACTTATACATAAATAGTATAAAAAAAATTATGAGTGAATAATATATAAAAATGTAAAAATAAAATTTAAAAAAATTCAAAAATTTTTTAAAAAAATATATGATATAAAAAATAATTAATTAATATTAAAAAATAAAAAATTTGAGATAAAAAATACAAAAAATAATAAATCAATACTTTCTTCCTTATGTTACAACCTTATTTTGAAGCTATAACTTAGTAACCCAAAAAATAATTTACACAAAATATTTTAGTTATATATAACAAAGTAATCTACAATTTTTGAATTTGGAATCTCAGTAATAGTATCAATTTTAAAAGAAAGGAGGCACAGTATTTGAGATCAATGCTCAATAAACTTTATTTGATTCTTAAAATATGCTGTTTACATTCATCCTATGTTTCTATTTATAATTAGGTGAAATTTAAATTTAAATTATTTAATTTATCATTTAAGTTTAGGAATATGTTACTCATATTTTATTACTTTATTAGGATTAGAATACTAAGTATCTAATATGACTATGATTTGTTATTTAGCTTTGTTATATATACGTATCTGAGCGAATAAAGTAGTTATTTCTTAATCATTAATAAATGGGAAAATTATTCTTTAGCGCTAGGGCTCTAAATCCTACTTGGTATATCATAAATATTAAATTTTCAAATAGTGTTATATATTGTTTACAATATTTTTTCTTTTTTTGTCCTTTATAAAAAAATATTATTGTGTTATAAAAAGTCATAATAACCATTTTTTATAATTAAATAGAATAACTATTTTTTATAATTAAATAACCATTAGTTATGAAGGATAAAAAAAAGAAGATCAATATATGATGCCACATTTAAAATTTTGGTATCCATGGGACACCAAGTGAGAATTTAGTGCCCCAATTGACACCAAAAAATAATTGCTCCATTGATTTGAGAATATTCTTTAGAAAATATTTTATTTTTCTTCTATATTGCATCAAATACTCTCAAGGATTTAAAAAAAAACAAAAGAATATATATATTTGTTATCAATAATCAAGTATGAAGAAAAGGTAAAAAGTATATTGACCAAGCAGTTTTATATATAAATTGATAGGCTGCAGAAATTTGGTATAATTAAAATATTAAAACAAAATAAATGATTATCCAGGACATGAATCATCAATATCCAAACAAGTACAAATAACTAACAAATAAATTAAACTATAAAATTATATAATAAAATGAATGTAAATTTTATCATCATCCTTGGTGGTGATGGTGCCAGTGGAAGGAACAACAGCAAAAGCTTAGACGCACACCCTCTAGGAAAATAATAAATTCAATCGAAAAAAAAAAATTTGATCTTGTGAATACGCTTGCGCAGCCCAACTCAAGATTTTAATGGCTTTAAGATGAGGTCTTATAATTTTCAATTGGCAATGATCGCTCTAAGTTTTCAATATATCAAAAAAACTACATTTTATTTAAAAAGTCATAATTTATAAATATTGTTTAAAAATATAATTGCTTAAATATTATGTAACTGAAAAAATTATTTAATAGCACGTTTACTTAATTAAATTCTATTAAATTCTTAATTGAATCATCTATTGTTTTTCTTATTGAATGAAAAGAATTATTTATAACATACTAAAAATTTAAATGAGTTCATTATCAATATTAAAATAAGATAGATTCATTTAGGAAAAATTATTTTTAAGTGCCCCACACTAAATTTTCATATTGGGTACCAAGTTTTTATTTGGTACTATTTATTGTTAATTTTTTTTAAAAAATAATTTTTTAATTATAAAATAATTATTCTATTATAAAAATAATTATCTTAAAAAGTTAAAAAAGTGATTAACAATGAATGACACTAAATAGAAATTTGACCAAATTTATATTTGGCACTATTTACTGTTTATTTTTTATTTTTTAACGAGAATAATTATTTAATTATAAAAAGTAATTATACTGATAGAAAATAATTATCTTAAAAAAGTGTAAAAAAAAAGTGATCAACTATGAATGCCACTAAATAGAAAGTTGATGTTCGTGGAACTGAAAATTTAGTATTATATTAACACCAATAAATAATTTCCTATTCAGTTATGAAAATGTTAAAAATAAAAGAGAGGATTTGCATTATTTTCTTTTTTAAAAGGTTGAAAGCTCGCAATTTCGGTTGGCAAATGGAACCACCTGTTTAACCAAAAGGCTAGGGGAAGGCAATCCAAGAACTACATTACATGGAAGCCCCCATTATTCAGCATTAACAACACAATCCACACCCAATTCCTCAGACTCAGAGGGGGCGAAAAAGCTTTGATTTTTTGTAAAATCTGAACTCAACCAATAATACCCAGTTTCCAACTTCACAAAATTTCTCAATTATTCATCGTATCTGAGAATTCTAGGATTTTTCTTCCCTCTTTCAATTCCGGTCTTTTCTTTTCTGTTGACTGTGCATCTTCCACAAACTCAAAATTACACAGGTGTTCGTTCTCTTGGCAATTTTCACGCTGATGACTACCCCCAACCAAAGGTTTGATGTTTTGTTACTTTACTTTTATCACTGTAATACATTATATTTCACTCCTTTGTTAAAATGCAAGTCACGTTACTATGACTGGTGTGTTCTGTTTCTTTGGGCTTATGCCCTGTGTTTCAAAAAAAAAAGTAACTAGATAGCAATTCATAGGATATGTGAGAACATATTCTCTTAATTTTACTTCAAGATTACTTGCATTTATTTCATGTGAAAAAATGCATTTATGATTGAGTCTTTAGAGAAATTCTTAGTTAGACGTGAAAGATGTGAGGTCAAGAAAAATTCCTAGGTACATACCAACGAGGTTTGACTAAGTGGTAAAGAGTTTGAACCCCAGATGAAGCCAAATGGACAAAAAAGTATACTCCGTCCACACTTAAATGAATTTCTTTATTTATTTAATTTGCTTTTCTTAGACAGGTTATAGAATTTCTAAAATTAAGTTACCTTAATTCTTCATATCCAACAAAATATGGCCATTGGAAACTGCAAACTACATTTAGTGTTATGAGTGGAACGGATGCCATTCTCGTATGTCTCTCCTCTTGATGCCATTGACTGAGTGACTCAATCATCCGTAGAGAGAGTACCTGAAGCAAACAGGAGACTTGGGGTCTATATGATCATCCACGTGTTAACCACGTGCTGCTTATTTACTTGGTGCTATTATGGTTATTTGTTCTGCGTTTATGTTATTTGTGGCTGTCGTATTGTACATGTAGGAGTTATTGTTTTTCTTTAGTTGCTTTTAAGTCCAAGCCGTGCTCCTTGGTCCAGTGATTGATGTTGTTCAAAGTTTTAGAGTTCCTTTTAGAGAGTCTGTTTTGCAGAGCGATTCTGCATAGATCTTCTGGCTTGATGAGATATCAACACCACAAGTTCATATCTGTATTTCATTTCCAGCTATTTTGTTGAATCAAATCAGTTTATCTCCATTGCTATAGTGTGTTGGTACAATATGACCAACGACATTTCAAGCAATGATTCCAAGCCCATTTCGTCAATCATACACAAACTGATTGCGTAGTTTTGATATACATGTCTTTACAGTATTAACATAACAAAGCAGCAGCATACAAGAAAGTCCTCATCATTGTCAGTGTACTGTAGATATGCCCCCCCCGGGGCCCTTTCTCTTTTTAGCTGCTGGGCACAACCAATGAAGCCAATGTTCTAGGTCCATCACTCCCTTGAGAGTGAATTTGGCTTGAAGATTTCGACTTCACAACCTGAAGCTATTGGAAGAAATGACTACAAGGAAGAAAGGGAAAAGAGAATAGTAGAGCTTGGGCCAATGTAAGTAACTGAAAATAGTACAAGGTAAAGGACATGCCAGATTAAGAGCATAGACTGAAGCTATCAAGAAGTGATGGATTAAATGGAGTGGGAATTAAATAGAGGTTGTTTTTCCTTCCAATAGCAGCTCCAAAGCCTTGAGTCATATCCAAGTCATCTGGTTTCATTCCATTTGGGAGTTCCCAGTTGAAGTGGTAGAGTAAGCAAGCCAGAGTAAAGTCAATACTGGCTAAAGCAAATGAAATGCCTGGACACATTCTCCTTCCTACCCGTAAAGGGTGTACTCAAAATTTGTCACTTTGAAATCAAAAGAAGTGCGCCATGGAACCTCTCTGGTATAAAGCTCTCAGTATCATACCAATATTTGGGATCTCTTCCAAGTGCCCATGCGTTCACTATGACTTTAGTTTTGATAGGTATTTCGTATCCACCAATGTTGCAGGGTTCCCTACTTTCTCTTGGGAGCAGCAAAGGACCAGGTGGGTGTAACCTAATACTTCTTTGATCACTGGCTTTAAGTAACTAAGTTCCTCCAGATCAGTCTCAAGGATTGTTTTCTTTCCCCTGAAAGCTCTCCTTACTTCAGCTTGTTCCTTTTCCCATACTCTTGGATTTCTCATCTACTCTGACATAGACCACTCTAATGTTGTTGCTGAAGTATCAGTTCCAGCACCGAATATGAGCTGGATATATGTTGTAAATATTTTCAGATATATATTCATTACAAAATCAACATGATCATTTCAGTAAAAAAAATGCTGCCATTGAATTTATAACATAGTTACATTGCTTATTGCAAGTACAACTAAGAATGAGATGAACTTTACTGTGGGTATACTAACCCAAAGCACAGCTTTGATGTTATTGTCGGTGACTGGGATATTGAGGCTGCCACTCTGTTGGACTCATAAGAGAACATCAACAAGGTTTTCCTCCCCTTACTCACCCTTGCCTTCTTTGGTTTTCATCTTCTTTACCTTGTGCTCATTGACAATGTTTTCTAATATCTTGTCCAGCTCCTTTTGCATCTTCTCCAATTTGGCTTTTTGAGATATGAGATGAATAGGTTTCATTGAAGGAAACAAATTGGCCAGATCAAATCCTCTGGTCATTTCTACTGCTTTTTTTAGCAAAGATAATAGTTTATCTTCATCATGGATTTCTTACCAAAAGCTGCCCTGCACACAAAGGTACTTACTAAAGAGAAAATTCTTGTAGTAAGGTTGATTGGTGAACCTGAGGACATTTGAATTGGTTCTATGAACTTATTTACTTCATCTTCTCGAACGAGTGAGGGAGACTGATGGAAACCCAAAAAAACAAAGATAAAAAAAATGAAGGAAAACACTGAACAACCCTGATATATTTATCAACAGTCACAATATTACAAACACAGTACTAAACTAACATAGAATTATAGTGAAATTACAGATGAACAAGAAGGAAATAGTCTGGCACATCGAGTAGCCAGACTCTCCCAAGGTTCATAGCAATTTGAGAGGCTAGGACTCTCCCACACTCACTATTCCAAATTCTCCGTATTCCATAACCTCCCCCTCCCACTCTTTATTTAATCCCCTATTGCATAACTGCTGGATGACTGCTCCATAACATAACTGCTGCATGATTGCTCCTTAACATAACTACTGCATAATTGCCTTCCACTCCCACACTAGCCATTTTCCCCCTCCTCACAGATCTAGAGATCTATCATAGACTGAACCCTTTTGGCACCTAGAAGCTCTAACGTGCATTTTTTTCACATTTGTCTCCAGTAATCACCATATGGAGCAAAAGCAATATCAGTTACCATAGAACAAAATTTGGGACTAAGAAGTTCTGGCCTCTGCATAAAAGCAAGATCATGTGTTTTCGTTATTTCCTTGGCCTTCTCAAATGATGATACAAACTGATAAGCCCCCATTAGGTACACCTACGCTAGGCGTAATAAATAGTTGAGGCAAGGGAGTAACTGATGCTTTTGTTAATGTTGTTTTGTGTCGTTTTGTTCTGTGCCGTTTTATAGCTCTGTCTGTCATTTATTGTTGTGTTTTACCTTCTGTTATTAGGAGGGGCTGAGCCCTAGTTTTAGGCAGGTTGTGTTTGGTTTAGTTTGGGAGAGGTGGTGAGTCTCTCAAATACTCACTTGTGTTATGCTTGTTCTTCAATTCATAGTATCAATTCATTTGTGTTCTTCATCTGGCTGTGAGTATTTTGTGCTGTTGTTACGTTGGGTTTTGTACGAGTGAGTGGGTTCATATCAAAGTGGTATCAAAGCATTTGATGCAAGGGAATGGCTAGGAAGAAAATGGAAGAGCGACTAGGAGTTATGGAAGAACAGATGAGATCAGTGAATGAGACTATCCATCGACAATATGAAGCAGTGAAGGGCAAGTTGCATAAGATACCGATGTTGGAGAAGAGCCTGGAGTTGTTATTGGGGTAGATGGACCAGCTATTACATCAACAAGACTCTCCAACCATGGGTCCGACACATCGAACAGAGGCGCGACTAGCCGAGAGGACCACCGTCCGCAGCGAATGAGGCAATTTTAAGGAGCAGGAGAACCAAATGGACTGGCGGGCGAGGCGACTTGAAATGCTTGTTTTCAAAGGAGAGAGTCCTGTTGGGTGGGTTTTCCTAGCCGAGAGGTTCTTCCTAATGAATCAAATGACAGAATCTGAGAGGCTTAAAGAGGTTGTTGTTAGCTTCGACAGCGACGCCCTCGCATGGTTTCAATGGACGAATGGTAGGAGACCCATCAGAAGCTGGATGGAACTCAAGGACCTGGTTCTCAAACCCTCCCAGGACGGTTGAATCTGCGAGCAGCTTCTAGCCCTCAAGTAAGAGGGTACTGTGCTTGAATCCATAAGGCAGTTTGTGCTGCTAGTGGCTTCATTGAGTGATATTCCTTATCAGATTTTGGTGGGATATTTCCTAAACGGACTCAAACCGGAAATCGAAGCGAAGATGAGAATGATGCAACCTATGGGTTGGAACGGATTATGGATTTGGCCAAAAGGTAGAAGAGAGGAATTCGACAATAAAACAACCAGAAGCTTCCCAACGGACCTATGGGGAGGTACCAGTTTCATCCGAAGCTTCCCTATGAAAACCATATCACCAATCATGAAAAGCGACCTTCCCTTCAAACGGCTCTCGGATACAGAACAGAAGGCAAAGAGGGAGAGGGGACTATGTTACAGGTGTGATGAAATATATTCCTTGGGGCATAGGTGCTAGAATCGAGAGCTACAAGTACTAGTGATGGATGATGAGGCTTTTGACGGACCAGCAAGTGACGAGGAGGGTGACCAAACCGAAATTGGGGGAGTGGTAGAGCTCTCTCTGAATTCAATAGTTGGGTTTACCACAACGAAAACCATGGAATGGAAGGGGTGCATCGGACAGTAGGACGCAGTAGTGCTCATCGATTGTGGAGCAAGCCATACCTTCATATCAAGGTCATTGTTGAAGGATGCAGACTCAGCTACAAAAGAGTCAGGATGCATGTTTAAATGTGAAGCTAAATTACTTTCAAGTCTGAAGATTGGATAATTGTTTGTTCCCCAAAGGGAAGCATAATGAGGCCATTCAGAATGCATGTTTGAAACTTCTATCGTGGCTGAATGAGTATTTTAAGAACATAAATATCCCTTTTGAAACCCAATACCGTACTGCAGACAGCTTCAATATTCAGATTCATTCCAAACACCTTGTTGAAGAGTTTGCAGTATGTAAATTAGTTCAAAATACTCAGCTTAACGCAATGGGATGGAATAAATTACCTGAATCAATCTGTATGTATCCACCATATACTATGTCAGGATTGGTAGTATGCTTGTTAAAGATCAAAGGCCCGAATTTTGGTGTCTGTTTATGCAATGGATCTATACCTCATAAGTTATTCAGTGTTTTTTGGTGATGGAGGGTAAAAATCTGAAAGAACTACTTGAAGTTTGTGATGAATTTGAATTTGAGACAGGAGTTGGTGCTGTGATCTCCTATGTTGAGTGGGTAGCGATGCAACTGTCTGTTGGTCAGTCTGCTTGTTTCACTACACACTCGCCCACTTCTGAGTTGATTTTACCTCTAGCTGGTGATTCAGTCCAAACTCTTTCCTTGTTATCTTCTAAACCCTGCTGCATGGAGTATGTCATAACTTTGACCAAGGTAATAGAACCTCTGGAGGATGGGATGGAACAGGCTCTTTTCAACCCTATACTTTCAAAGCAACAGGTGGAATTTGCAGTGCAACCCATGGAAGAATCCTGTGCTGCTACTTTGGTTGATTTTGGATGTGGATCTGGAAGTTTGCTGGAAGCATTGTTAAATTATACAAAAAGTTCTTTATGAAGGTTCAATCACAGATTTTGATTCCAGATTATATGGATTTGATATTGGCACTTGCTTAGAGGTTATTGAGCTTATGGAAGAAGATCGGGCATGTCTTTTTGGCGATGTGGTATTAAGTTCTTTTCATCCAAGGATTCTCAAAACTTATCATCATCTTGCAACTCATTCGTACTGGGTTGGCATGAAGCAGGACATTGCGGCATATGTGGCTTGCTGTGAGATATGCCAATGGAACAAACAGTTCTTTGATTTTCACCTGAGGACAAGGTGAAACTTTGGATGGCAGGTAATGATAAGCCTCCATCAGGTACACTTACACTAGGCGTAAGAAACAGCCAAGGCAGGGGAGTAACTGATGCTTTTGTTAGTTCTGTTTTGTGTCGTTTTGTTCTGTGCTGTTTTATGGCTCTGTCTGTCGTTTATTGCTGTGTTTTACCTTCTGTTATTAGGAGGGGCTGAGCCCTAGTTTTAGGCAGGTTGTGTTTGGTTTAGTTTGGGACAGGTGATGAGTCTTTTAAATATTCACTTCTGTTACGCTTGTTCTTCAATTAATACTATCAGTTCATTTGTGTTCTTCATCTGCCTGTGAATATTTTGTGCTGCTGTTACGTTGGGTTTTGTACGAGTGAGTGGGTTCATATCACAAATACTGCAGAAATTTCACCTAGTAGTAGGTGCATCAGAGGTCCAAATTTGTGGACTGGTTCTCGAGGAGCATGGTGTGGAAGTGAACCTCCCATTGCTAGTTGATGCAGGTTCCCTATCCAAGGTAGTTTCCATGGCCCAGGGGCAGTTTATGGACCAGACTCATAGCTTTTATATTTTGCTTGTAATTCTTTGCAAACAAAAACAGCAAGAAGAAGAAAAAAGTAATGAAGAAGGAAGATTGGAATTCCATGGCATGAAGGAAGGACTCGATGAGTGTTTGAATCTGATGTTTCTATCTTCCAAGTCATATATGCAAAGCCTTTGAAAAACCAACAGTGTGTAGCACGCAGATCTCAAAGCTAACATTTTAAAATCTTTTTTGGACGACACTGGTGTATAATGCGATACTTTCAATCTTCTGATGTAAAATCTAACTTTAGAATCTATACTATATATAAAAGTTGGGTATACATTCTAATTTTATGCCAAGTGTCTAATATTTGGATATTACACTTCTATGCCTAGTGTCTAGAATATAATAGTTCATGTATTTAGATTAGTGTGATTCATGTATGGTTTATTAATAAGCAATTCATATATGCCTCTTAAATTGTTGAATTTCTAGATATTAAAATTGATGTTTGATTATGTATCGAGATTAATGTGATTCATGTATTGTGTTTTACTTAGTGACTCATCTAGCTAAATGCTAAAGGGTAGGCACCTATAAAAACCTATTGTATTTGGTAATTTAAAATAAATTAAAAATTTAATAAAAAAAATTGAGCTAACAATATGTTTTTCTCTCAAGAAATACCACTCTTCTTTCACATCTTTTCTATTTTTTCTTTTCAATGTGGTTCATATATCTCCCCTGCAATTGATCATAATCCTTCTGGGTTTTTCATTTGTTCTTTCATCTGCAATTGTCGCAACAATCTATGAAACTTAACAATTTAGACTTGAATTATGGCCTTATGGGATTGGGGTCTCATTATTCCTGTTAATGACTTGATTTTAATGGTGTAATATTAACTTTCGTGTCCTGCAGAAAGCATCTTCTCAAACAATGAATAATCCTCAATCCAAACTACAACAATTCAACTTTTATATTGTACATGATTGAATTTTAAGTTATATATATATATATATACACACACACACATACATATACATGCCTTCCATTATCCATTTTAAGTGGTCTCACTCACTATTGTTTTCTGTCAAAAAATGCAGGGTGCTATGGAATTCAAAAATGGAGAAAAAAGTTTGATATGGGAGAAGAGTTCATGGTCGAGGGGAAGATTGGTTTGGAAAGTGCAGACTATCTTGGGACAAGGAAGAGCTTGAGTGATACGCAACGATTGTATAAATTTGTATATCCTACCCAAGAGAATTTTACAAATCTTGGTTTGGGTTTTGCTCATTCTTGCTATAGAAATGGAATGTGCCTACTTTGATTTATGCATGGGGTTTAACTGTTTTAGTCTCATTTTATGGATTAAACTCTGAGGATTATTAGATCCAATTTCAATATGTTAATCTTAACCTGAAAACAATCTCTGTTCTGCTAGCCAAGCTCAATTTAGTGAGAACACCAGGTGCTTCTACAAGTATGCTAATAGTAATAAAGGAGAAATATTGACATATTGTAACTATGGAATTGCTTGGCCGCTAACTACCTGTAAGAAAATTGACAAATTGTAACTATGAGAAATTATGCAAGGTTAAATGGAAGTGGGAAAAACTTTTCATATTTCAAACAGTGAGGAGAGCATGGTCCGAGGTTTTTATAAGTGTTTTGGATGGCATTATTTTATGAGACTGAAACAAGGAAGTCAAATTTCTAATACATGTTACTATCCATCAATGTTTTAAAATCAGATTTATCAGTGAATCAGTAGAAGTAATAATTCATGATTTATTGGTTTCACTATAGTTGAACTGGGAATAATTTTTTTTTTAAAAAGTTTATATTATATAATTATATATATTAATGATATAATATAAAAAATTAAATAATACATACTAATATATATAAAATATTATTAAATTACTTAGAATGATAAATAACACATGTATTATATTTATTTATATTAAAAATAATCGAAATGATATTATTTTGAACTTAAAATTTTATATAAATGTGCCAAAACAACATCGTTTCAATAAAAGAAAGAAAAAATAAAAAGAAACGGGAAACTCTTAACCCAATTCATCAGTTATTTAATTAATTTTTTACTATTTGTTTTTTAGGGGTTAACCAAACTGGTTCACTGGCCAATTCACCAATTGTTGGGTCAGTTTTGCCAATTCGATTCAAGTTTTTGTTTTAAGATATCTATAATAAACAATGTCAACTCAACTGAAACCTTCTCTAAAACACAAAGGAAAATTTGCTATTGCACATGAAAATTAGTTATTTTACATTTTCTAAATGTTAAACATTAATGTTTGATCATTTACCTAAAATTTGATAATCATGTATTTATATTAGTGTAATTCCTGTGTAGTATATTAATTAATAACTAAAGATTCATGTACTTACATATTAAACAAATACTAAATGTACCTACAAATACCCAATATATTTAATGATTGGAAGCCAAAAAAGTTAATGAAGGGAAAATAAGAAATGAAGAAGTCTTTATAAGTATAATTAATTTAGTGTAAATATTATCTATGACAATAATTTGAGTTCATGCTTGCTGTAAAATTATACTGCACACCAAAGTTTTATTTTTATTTTTTAAATTGAGCTCATTAAATATAATAAAAATAAATTTATTTTCCATAAATACGTACATTTTGTTCTTTCAATATATATTTTTTTAATTTCAAGTAGTCTAATATAAACATGTTTAATATATTTTTAGAATAATTAATTAAATTTAATATTTATTATTAGATTAAATTACTTGCCTAAAAATGCCTTAATTACACGACATTTTCCTTTATTATGAAAATATATACTGACTTCTCTTAAAAGTTAAAGAAAATACTACAACTTAACTCAAATTAAATTTAAATTTATTTAAATAATTTATATGTTTAAAATACCCCTTAAGAACCTTTAAATATGCTTATTATTGATTATAAAAAAATTTTAAAAATTATTCAATGTGTTTGAGCTTCTAAATTTACTTATTATTGATTATAAAAAAACTTTTAAAAATTATTGAATGTGTTTTTGTTTCTTCTTTAATGTCAATATTACTAAGAGAAAATGAATAAATGAGTGATTTGAGTTTCGCAAGTTTTTTTTTTTTATAAAGGGTATTTTAGACATATAAATAATTAAACTAAGGTTAAATTTAAAATTGGATTAAGTTGTAATATTTTTTTAACTTTTAAGAAATATATGTGTATAGTTTTATAATAGAAGTAATGGTCATGTAATTAAGACATTTCTTAGGAAAGGGAAAAATACTTATTATTATGAGTAAATTATATATATATAATAAATTTAGTGATATATAAAAAAATTACGTTAACTCTTTATTGTTTTCTAATTAATTGAGCTATAACTTCTTCTTTTATTTTTTAATTATTATTTAGTTATTTATAAAATTTGGTGATATGTGAAGAAATCATGAATACTCTATTTATGTTTTTTTTTTTCCTAATCATGAATACTCTTTATTTTTTTCTAATTATTAAGCTTTAATTATCTCTTTAGTTATATTTTTATATAGCTTTTGTTAATATTTTTTTTATCATGCCCCACTTTAAAGCACGTGACCGGCATAAGAAATTATCCTTTAGGTAATTACTTACTAGTCTAAATACTCATGCAACTAATATCATTAACTTTTATTTTTAAATGAATAATAAAAGTTAAGCATACTTTCACAAAAAAATTCTAAGTCAATAATTTAATAAAAATTTCGACAGGGTACAAATCTATTCAAAAATAAGGTAGACAGACCCACCATCAATCAAAAGTCTCAGTGACTTAAACAAAAAACAATAAAAGGGTCCAACATGGACTGCATCTACTGACTGCATATATACTATGCAATTGTCATTTACAGACCAGGATCCTTATTCAGAAATGCGAAAGAATTCAACATATCCAACAATGTCCACTATTCACTAAAGTACTCCACTTTTTACTCAGAATAGTGCTACCAATTCAATCTGTAGGCTCAAATGGAGCAGACGGAGCTGAAGAAAAATCACCAGTAACCTGATCTAAAAAATGTTAAAATTTGATAGGTAAGTCCACCAACTCAATGAATGAAAAACAGACTTATCAATTGATACATGAACTCCCAGGTATAAGGTGCATTGCCAGTTAAATCATGTGAAACCTCGTTTCGGTAGTTAAAGAAATAATTTCAATATAATATGCATCTAATGCACTTTATATCTGAAAAATAAAATAATTTGTATTTCACATTCATATTATAATAATATTTAATAATATGAAGTTCCAAGAATGGTTGAGTCCAGAAAATACTTCAATAAAGAAAATCATAATTTCCTAGGCAATGTACACAATCTCGTGTCGTTTCGGTCAAAACGCACGAAAAATTTGGATTTCGTGCGTCACCGAAACGACACAGTTACACATATCCGAAATTTCAAGGATTCGGAAGAGATCGACAAATTTCGAAGATTATCGAACGAAAATCACGATTTCGTTTGAAACGAAACAATCTGAGATGAGTAGAGTCAAGAGAAGTCTAAAACTGTAAAACAAAATAAAGACTAAAGACTTGAAGAAATTCCCAATCTTTCCCCATCTTTTTCGCAGCACTCTACAGATCCAAAAGAAGCAGCAATCTCTGATATGATCAAGTCCCAGATCCAAGCATATGAAGCTGCAAAGAACATCACGAAGGACTGAATGAGCAAAGAGGCTAGTAGTAATAGCCAACAGGCAACCGCGCAACGCACAAGGAACTGCTCTGCGAAGAGATTAGGAGATTTCAACGACTGCCGACACTTCCAGAGTTTGAAATTGCTTCTTGCCTCATACCCTTTTTCTTATTTCCTTCATTTTACTCTTCTTATTTCCTTTCTTTTACTTTTCTTATTTCCTTTCTTTTTCTCATGTTTACACGTGGCCTTTTTCTCTCCTCTTCTTTTCTTCTTTTTTCTTTCATCTCCACGTGTACATTCCAATTGCCACTCATTTGTTTTATTTTTTTTCCTTTCATTTATTCTAAATAAAATAAATAAATTCAATACAAAATAAAATTAAATACAAAATAATAAAAAGAAAATATGACAAAATATGTATAAAAATAAAACACATCATTAGAATTATTTTTTTAAATAAAAAAATATAATGATTAATATTAGGATATAAAATTTAATTTATTTTTTAATTACATATTATTATTATTATTTTATAGATATAAATTTTATGTTAAATATTGTCAAAATTTATTATTAATTTATATTTATATTATTTATATAAAATTATAATTATTTAATACTATTTTATCTAATTTTATATATCTATACTATTATTATTATATTAAAATTTTTTTAATTTAAAAAAATTATTATTTAAAATTATTCGAAACATTTCTTAAAAAATCTTCCGTTTCTACGAAATTTTCAAAACATGTCAAAACATTTTCATTTCCAAAGAAATCAAAATGATATCTCGAAACGAGATTTTGTCCCTTGTTCCTAGTATCCATAACAATTTAAGGGGAAAAACCAAACTGAGAAAACAATATTCCTACTCCATAAGATAATACTCAACTGGAGGGTAACCCGATCCTCACCTTCGAGAACTATACTCACCGAAGGGAAATATCAAATTTCATGTTTCCTTCCGGAGCATTCTCATCCAGAGGAAATCACCTATATTAAAACTCAATCTTCTGTCAGGAACTGCACTCACTGACAGAAGTATCCTTTATCAGGAACTGCCCTCAACTGATAAAGGTTGTGACCTAGGTGCACCTAGTGGTTCTACCACCACTCTATTAC
>JASKGM010029793.1:0-26101 GCA_034509205.1 Ceratonia siliqua | reverse complement strand
TTTGTAGTTAGATGCCCAGCTATTTAAGGCGGCAAAGACTTCTGGCTCATTACTAAGCCTTGATTCAACTTTACCACCATGGCGAGGATGAGCTAAATAATCTTCCCGACGAACAAAAAGGACATTATGACCTGAGACTGGTCTTCCAACATGGTGTCTGTTTAAGGGCAGCCCAAAAGCTGCTCTGATCATTTCTCCAAACTCAGATAGACGTGCAGTTTTGCGATTATCTGGGTTTTGCCACAGATTGAGTGCAGATGCTCCATTACAATTTATATCTTCTTTCAGACCTTTAAATAGTGCAGTCTCATATCCCAAAGGTGAGAGAATAGCATGACGAAAACAAACTGAACCACTGTAGTTTTTGGCATATGTGATGCTCGAGAATAATGCTTTCCATGTCTCTTCCAAGGGTGCCTGAAATTTTTCGTCAGTGGGAGGAAAGTAGTAAATATACAAAGCATTCTACAATTCTCCTTAGTTCACAACAAAAGAAGCAGTACAAACCAATAAGTAGAAGATATAACATGTATGTTCTTATAACTTAATTATAAGGCAGACAAGCAGTCATGTTTAAGTGAATATGATTATTACAAGTTGTAACCTACACTGAAAATAATAACAAAAGGTAATGAGTTCTCATTGCAATAATTCACACAAAAGATGGATGAATACTTTAGTTGGATATGAATGGCTAAGAATGAAATTCATGAATAAAGCCAATATTAGGATCTTTGCATCGTGAGCTTAGGAGGAATAAGGAAAGATCTTTATAGAAGTCCCTGTCCGATTCAACCAAAGAGTTAGTATCTATACAAGAATAGACCACTAGCAATAGTGTGCAAGAGCTACGTCCGAACAAGCTTTGCTGAACAAGTAACTCATCATTCAGAGCACTCACTGCACCCGATAGCATAGGCAAGCGATCTCAACAAAGAACATAGCTCACTGACGACAGATGAAGATCGAGTCCCTTTCTTTGCATTGACTTGAAAGCAAAAATCCCGATAAAAAGCTCAAATCTCACATTTCGATGTCTCGTAGGAAAGAAAAGGTCCCTTGAATGGCATGACATAATAGCTTTGATGGAGGAATTTCGTATCAATGAAACACCAACAACCGATTGTGTGGAAGAAGAAAAAAGAAATCAACATCCAGATATTATGAACTTAAGTACAAAGCCTTGGCATTTGTAGGATAATTTTCGGCCTGAAAGAGATTGTCACAGCCACATGAAAGGTGGCAAATAATTGTAGCAAACACTTATTTCTTGATACTTAGGAGTACAGATACACAAATGACTAACTAATCTAAGATTCTAAACACTCTTCATTTAGCAATGAAAAACTAATGAGCCACATTTGTGGTCACAAACAAATACTTGAAACGATTAACTTCTCTTGCCTAATCCCAAAAATAGATTTGAAAACAATTATATGAAAAAAAAATAATTTTATGCGATAAATCATAAAAAGAAAACTCATGTTTAGCAGGTTCACCGAGACCAAACAGATTATTTACTTCTGACTGCAAGAAGCCAACATCTTGTGAAAGGTACCATTATGGTTTGGAACTTGAAAGCAAATTAGGAAAAAGAGAAGATCATTAGAATAATATTTGTTGTCAATTCATACTAAGCTATTGTTACCATCCAAAGTTGAGACAATGCCAGGTTTATTATCATCATGTGAAAGGTATCAACAGGTTCCTTTGGTGGAAGGTAGCACAAAGCCTCCAGGAGTATACCAATCTTTGCATTTACTTGTTTTGGGGTACACGGCAGCACTTGAACCTAAGTCCTCCAACAAACTACCAAACCCCTCACCACTAGATCACACCTAGAGGCTTAATCTCTATACTTAGTTGTTACTATAGTAATGAGTTTGAGCCCGAGTTTAAGCCCGTTCGCATCCCCTTTATTTTGGGGAGAAGGCATTTTCTTACAACTTGAACTGTTCGCATCTCTTTTTAACTTTAAGAGAAGTTAAAAGAAAGGAGTTTTTTTAATTATAAGGACAAGGTAAATTTTTTGACTTCTTCAGTTAAAGAGATTGGTAGAAGGAGAAATAAAAATATTTTTCTATTACTGTATTTGAACTAAAATAGCATCTCTTGATGAAAAAATGCCTTATTTTTACAGAATCAACTTCTCATTTTATAAAAGACATTTTTTTGTAAGAACATCCGAACAGCCTAAATCATAGAAGGAAAATACAATTATTCATATGACCAATAGCCTTTACTAGAATTCCTCACATTCCCCATGGTTCTTTCAACTTCCATATCACAAAATCTTCTGAACCCTGTTCTTCTGGTTTCTTACTCAACAGATAATAACAAAATAATGAAAGCAACATTGAAGATGCAGCATACAGATTACATATTTTATGCTTGCAATGGACAAAAATACACAAAGACAACAGCATTAGACCATGAAAGAAACTAATCAACAAATCTGATCATGCATACCATACAGTGGCCATCGACAAAGACCAAATGAGGTCGATTAGGCAGGCCAGTGACTCTAGAAGAAACATATGCACTGTACCAGTCTGTAACAGTGTGAAAAAGATTTGCATACTCAAAGCGCGTCACCAGAAGCGTTGGCTCCTCAAGCCACTGCAAGTTCAAACCCTCATGTCAGAAGCGTGCAAGCACAAGTTACACAACCAAAGAAAATAATGATTTTTGCCTCTGTGTTTCATTTAACACTTAATATGCTGAAGGAATTTAATCAAGTACTAACAATAAACACCCAGATGATCGAAGTTAGAAATCAAAAATAGAAACTAAAGGAATGTGACTTTCTATTTATGGGAATCCCTCTAACCTGATCGCAAGCGAAGTCCTTCCCTCCGACGATCCTAATCGAATTGATCAAGTCACGCATTGTATGCCTTAAAACCTCGCCTTCAGGCACATACTGATCCAATAACTCTTGGCTCACAAGCTGCTTCTCTCCATTAAATCCTTCTCCTCCGTCAAGGTCAAAGGCGCCGTTTTGAAACACAGGGAGCTCATCCTCGTCTTTCCTCCCCATGACCTCTATTAACATCTCACCTCCCCTCGCCATCTGTATTCTCTCGGGCACCATCCGGAGCTTACCTCCCTCGCAAATCGAGCTCCGCAAAGTCTCGCTGTACCAACACCGAAACCACCCACCACCTCTGCCGCCGCCGGAGCCGGCGGAATTGGTAGCGGGAACATTGGAGGAAAGGAGATCAAGGCGGCGAGTGAACCCATTGCCAAAATAGGCTTCGCAAGAGCCCAACGCTACAGTGTTGGTGCCTTGGGACCAGGGATGATAAGAGGGGAGAATAGGCCAAGGTTTCAATAAGTGGGTTTGGCTATGGTGGCTTTGATAGCTACCCACTAAGGGATGCAGATATGGGGCCAGAAGGTGGCGGTTTAGCTGTAAATGTTTGGAGGAGTGGGAGGTGAAGTAGAGGCAGAGAGAGAGGGAGTTCAGGGCGAAGAGGAAGAGAATGATCTTCAGAAGCATATAATTTCTTCTGCTCATGGCTTCTGTCTCTCTCTCTCTCTCTCTCTCTTCCTCTCTCTCTCTCTCTCTCTCTACTCTCAGTTTATCTGATGATGGTGGTAGCCTGGTAGCCGGTAGGTGACACGGCGAAACGAGATTCTTACGGGGTAAACAAGACAACTAGTCGGAAGAAAGGAAAGGAAAGGAAATTTTCAGGTCAATTTGGTATATTAAAAATAGAAGCTAATTATAATTAAATGTATTAGCGATGAGTTACGATATATTTCATGATAAATTCTTCTACAAATAGTGGATCCAATATAATTATATATTTATTTGTAATAGATAGACCTATCTAAATTTCTCTGCAGATACTTTTCTTTCTGAAGCTGGGACAGACAAATAGTGTACCGCCACGTGTGGTCGTGCACGTGAGTTTGTTCTGTGTTTCTTCAATCCTTCCCGTTTGGTACAACCTCTTTTGAAAGTCTACTTTTTACTTGGATGAAGATTAATGTTTTATTTGTTTAAATTTATTTTAAAAATAAATTATTTTTTTAAAAATTAATGTATTTTAATAAAAATATATTTATTTATTTAAACTTATAAAAAAATAAGTTAATACAAATAAAAATAAAATTTTAGGAATAAGGAGAAAAATTAAAAGAAATAAAAATTTTTATCTCTAAAATTATCAACATTTTTTTAAAATTTCTTCTTAATTATTATATCTAAATACAAAACAATTTCTTATTCAAAAAAAACTATTCCTCTTAGAGGAGAAAAAAAAATATCATTTGATAATTCCAAACAAATAGGCCTTAAGCCTGCAACACACATGCCTCTTTTTTATAATTTTTATTCTAAGAAAGAAATTAGAAGAATTTAAAAAATTTTAAAAAAAGTTTAAAGAATTCAAAATATAATTTAGAACATTGTTTAAAAAAATTCAAAAAAAGTGAAATAATTCAAAAAAAGAAAAAACTCACAAATAAAGCAATTAAAGTAATATTACAACGTGACGGTTAGGAAAAAACTACCATTTTATGACTTTAGGAAAGTAAGGAAAAACGCAAGGAAAAAAAAAGTCATCATCAATTAATTAGAAGCATAATAGAAATTCTTAAAAATAGACATTGACCCTTAAAATCAAAGGAATGGTTCAGGAATCTAATTACACTTAGGGAAGGTATTAGGTACCTCATAATGTTCATTCCTAAGAATAATTACCTGTCACCCCCCAATTTAGGGTACGTGACTGGTGTAAGATACTACCACTTGGATTGCATTCTACAAGTCTACACATGCATTCCTATGCAACCATGACAAAAATACAATGAAAAGAAAAATTAAATATCGTGTAATAATTGAAGACAACTTGAAAAAAATAATAATTTAGCAACATTTCCCCTTGAAATATGGACATTTCCAAACTCCATACAAATAGAAGCTCAAACTAGGTGGATAGGCCCACCTTAATGCATATAATAGACCCTCATGGCCATATCACAAAAACTAAAATGTATTACAACAAAGTGACAATGCACAACCTAATCCAATTATCCAAAACCCCAAATGTTGCACCATTCGCCACCCAGTAATACCTACAACTTAACCTAGTAAAAAAAATAAAGGGAATGAGTTATAGACTTAGTGAGATGGAAATACCTCTACCCTAGGGCACAAGTTTGAAAGTAAGGTGGTATATGTATTTTATTTACATAATAAGATAAAGTAAACAAAATAGTTTTACTCATATACTGATGCACTTACTGGTAGAAATTTCATTCATATGAAATTGAAGGAAAAACATATAGCTTGGGGATGGATCCACTCATTTTTCACATAGAAAACTTTCTCATATAACATGTAACATATATCATATAATATACATCCGAAGCGAGCACAACTCACAGATGTGAGCCATATACTCTTCGCATGTAACTCCTTATGCCTCCCAATGTAGTCCATGGATAATCTATATGTTAGGTACACCTAGGGTTTCTTTATGGAAGTAACTAAGAATCCACCCAAAAATAATTTTCATACATCACATATATTCAATCATCATTGTAAAAATGTCCATGTAAAATAAGTACATTATGTTCACCTCAAAATACTAGTAAACTTCCATATAGGAATGACAATTTAGTAACAATCTGAAATAAAGACTTAACACTTTAAAATATGCATGAGCAATCAAAATCATTTAAAATTTGATGTATTCAATATAACTTATAAGTGTACATAAATCTTGAAAAGTAGCTCATGCATTATGAATCTAAAATATATAGAAATGATATATACAAATAGAAAATATTTCATTAATCTCTTTGGAAACTAGTATGATAGGAGCTTTATAGAAATATTACTTTTAGACATTTAAAGAGCATAAATAATAAGGAACATAAATAATTATCATCGATAAAATAAATATAGCTTATAGAAGAAAACACATGCATCCAAGGGTAGAAGAATCCCACTTACCAATTATTGGAAAATCTAATTGATGCTAATTGTTAGATGAGATTCCTTGTAATTTCTCCACTCTATTCAACATAACCAATGATTGGAATCAATACTACAAATCAAAGTTTTACTTAAATTAAGGACTAGAATTAGGCAACCTCTGTGAGTCATTTTAGCAAACACCTTAAGGGCACCTTAAACCAACATTCTAATGAATGGTTATCATAAAAAATTTCCTTACCCAAAAAAAATCTTAGCTCCACCAAGAGAACACCTTTGGAGGAAGAACTACTCACAACAACACCTCAAGCTTCTTCCTTCAATCCCACTATAAGAATTGAATTTGTTTTCAATTGGTGGCTCATATGTTCTTCAATAGCATGTATGGTCCCTTTGTAGATGGTTTTTGTGCAGATGAAAATGGAATTGAGGTAAAGGAGCTTGCTACAACCTAAAGGCTTGGAGAGAATGAAAATTTTCTGGAAGCAACTCAGTTTTGGATGGCAGGAAAAATGGAAAATTTCAGTATATTGCCGACATACAACTTCTAAAAAGGCCACGAAAGTTATATATATATATATATATAGGATAATCTCTTAAGAAAGTTCTAGATATTTGACTACAAATATATGTTGTACTGTTACTAAAAATATCCAAGCATTCTGAAGTGTTTTGACCGTGTATTTCTATTGCTGGAAAAAATCAAGTAGGTTATTGTGTTGTTATTGGAAATGTCTTAGATATTTTGAGAGGATTACAACCAAAATGCTTCTAATATTTTAAAAAGAATCCTTGATATTTTATTATAAAATTTCCTAGAAGGGCCACGTGATATATTCTAAAATGTCTAAAGATATCTTGAAATTTTTATTTAAGGTTTTCTAGGAATTTCTTTCCATATTTAAAAATATTCATTTTCTTAATTACCATTATATTATAAAAATTCTCATAGAAATAAAAGGGGGTTTCTTTTTTACTCAATTAAATGAGAAAAGTTTATTCTTAACCAAATATGTTTTAGAAATAAACAAAATTTCTTAAGAAAGATATTACCCAAAAATTTAAATAGGTGGTTATTACATTACCCTATATCATTTTTGCTTAAAAATTTAATGTATTTACTTACCCTTTTTGGTTAATGCGGTTATGAAAAGATAAAAGATGAAATGACCAAACCTGCCTTACTAGGTAAATGACTATGTACCAGAAAAGTGATCAAGATCAACGTATTTTAGGAATATTTGGATAGTTGATTAGGTGAGATGTATGATCTCTTGCCTAAGAATGTTAGGACATTAGAGGAAGATTAACTTCTACTTAAAGCCTATGAAAGTTAGGACATTTGGGGAAGGTAAAGCTCTACTAAAAGCCTATGAAAATTATGACATTAGGGGAGAATGATCATCTACTTAAAGCTGATTAGAGTTATGACATTAGGGGAGAAAAAACCTCTGCTCAAAATTAAGGGAAGATAAACTTCAACTTAACACCTTAAAGTATTAGAGTGATCCTTGAAAAGACTTTAGGGAGAAAAAGTGTACAAATTTGAGGAGAAATGAACACTTTATTTTCTTGATTCCTTATTAGCCTAGGCTATTGGGACGTTTATATTGAAGTATTGTTGGATTATAAAAGATTTCAACCAAATGGACCTTTGAAACCCAAATTGTTCAAGAGATGTTTCATTTGGACCCAAGAAGTTTTGCTTAAATGGGTCCTTGGAACCCACAGTGTTCAAATTGTTCTATAAAAAGAAAGAACTTAGAAAAAGGTCATTTCATTATAAACATATTGGGAGCTTATTTAATTTATTTTTCAACTTTGGAACCTTAAGTTTTAAAATCTTTGGTTTATTTTTTGTATTTTTTAGAAAGAAAATAAGAAGCTGAAACTTCTAAAAAAATATATCAATAAAACACGCAAAAAAAAAAGATAAAGAAATAATGAAATACACAAAATGAAATAAATGGGAGGGCTTCTGTACAAGAGGAGAAAGGGGAAACAATAAAACCAAATAATAAAAAATTATATTGCCCATTTAAAAACATACAATAATCCAAACATTTAGGCTTGGTAAAACATAAAATATTGTCATCTGAGAGTAAAGGGGTTCTTTGTTTTCAAACGACCAACAGAGACAAAAAAATAACATAGACGATTAAAGCCACCTTCAAATACCTAAACTCCCTGAATAATAAGAATGAACAAATCTTAAAACTCCCAATCTTCACCAAAAACCTGAAGTAGCAACCTCTTATAATAATAGCTCTCTAAAATCTTGTCCCCCCTCATTTATTTCTTCGGCCTTAACCTCCTTTTATAGCCAAGGGAAAAACCACTTTGAAGGCTATCACCACTCACCACCAGGGGAAGGACAAGTAGAGTATTCTATGTGTAGCCAAAACGCGCTAAGGTACGGGGGTAAGAGGGTTGTCCTGCATGGCTGAGAGAAGGTGAGGAAAAAAAGTGAAGGGAACAGGGGGCGTGTAGAGTGAAAAATGGTACAGTGGTGTAGCAGAGGAAAGTAAAGAAAATGAAAGCGAGAGTGGCAAATATGGCTTGAAAGGAGGAGACTAAGGTTTCATGGGAGGATTAAGTGATGTGGGTTGGGTTGGACCGGTTTAAAGGGTTGGACCAAGTTAGTTTAAATGAATAGTCTAATGTAAAGTTGAAGCTTGGGCCGAGAGTGATTCCAGTGGTTGATGGGTTAGGCTATTGATGTGAGTTGAGTCCAAAAGAAAAGGATTGGGCTTTGGTGAGTTAGACACAAATAAAAAATAGAATTGGAAAAGGAAGTTGAGCTTAAAACAAAACAAAACAAAAATTGGGTCGAAAATAAATTTTTTGTTTTGTCATTTCTTTTTTTGTATTTCATTTTTTGGACAAAATATGGTGTTTACAAGTACGAAGAAAAAAACATTAAAAAAATAAAAAATTACTCAGAGGCACGGGTACCTCTGGGTGTAACTTAGAATCCACCTTCTAAGGCATTGATACCCTAGTTATAAGTAGTGAGACTCATGAGTAGGTAAGCCGGTTACACGGTAAAAATGAAAAATGGAAATTACAAAATGGCCCTTATCAAAACGCTGCGTTGTACCTGTCACAAGGGCCATTTTTGTGTTGCAAACCAAGTCAACCCTTCTTGCTCTCTTTAATCTTCTGCAACTCGAACGTCCTAAATTGGCTAGCCCATCTTGCTCTCTTCAATCTTCTGCAACCCGAACGCCCCAAATTGGCCAGCTTATCTTGCTCTCTTCACTCTTTTGCAACCCAAGATTGAAGAACATAGAGAAGCAAACGTGGCTAGGTCGAGAGGTGACAAGGGAGAGACGTGAGAGAGAAGAAGATGTTGTGCCATTTTTGCAAGATACTTCCTATATGACTTACATCTTTAACTCCCTTTTCATAGAGTGAGTAAATTTTAGTGTTTTCCATTTTGGTATTTCTTGCTGTATCTGATCTGCCCTAATGTATTATGTGATTCAAAGGGATGAATATAAGTTGTAGTCTACTGTTTATCCCTTAAGTCATTTATGTCAATGCGATGGTGAATGCCATAAAATATATTGTCATTTTCAGACGATTCTAAAATTTTACAGTGTAAGATAGCATAACATGGTTGTTTGTATTTACCTTATTTTTTAGGATGATGTCCAATGTTAGTTAAAGAAACTTTAGGGCCCGAAGAGGGAAGTCTACATTTGTTGCCCAAATAGCAAATAGGAGTCAAGTCTAAATAGACACATGAAAAAGGCCGAGAAAGAACGTAGTTGGAAAATGCAAAAGAGAAGGCTGATAAGTATAATTGAACCCAACCTTCTACTGTATACGCTTTTACCATAATATCTAGGGTAAGAATAAATTATTTGAGACTAGGCCCCACTCAAGTGAGCCACTTTGACACTCTCAATTGTCACTTACTACAACTTTGCTTGTTTGCCACACTTATTGTGGCACTCTTACTCTTTCTTACATCATTTCATCCTTTCATTCCTATTCCCATGCTCTGCACTGTTATTTTCACCATTAAAGCATTTTAACCCACAAATGGATAAAGATGGCATTGCAGGGTCTTGGTGCTTAAGGGTGTTGCCTAAGCAAAACTGGTTTGAATGGATCATGATTAAGGAAGAAAGCCACTTACTCTGCCATAAAGATCTTTATAATTAGACACAAGAGAAAGGGAAAGGAACCAATTTCTGATCAACAATGAGTATTTTGGATAGGAACAAATTAAAACCTCAAGTTGTATATAAGTGCAGCACCAAGAGTACCCTTATAAGTTGTCTTATCCTTTTATCTTTTTCCATTTCAATATCTCAGTATTTGTTGCTTTTCTCTAATGTGGCATTGGTAATGTCTTTTAGAATTGAGCTAAATGTTGAGCAAAAGGTGTGGATTATCAGTAGATTTATGATGACCACAACCATATAATATTAAAGCGCAGGGCAAGCAAGTTCCATAGATCTCACCGTGCTATTGATGAAGTAGACAAAGCACAAATGAACTGCCTGCATGACTATTGTATGAAGACAACAGATTTAATGAGCTATATGGCAGACCAGTCATGTAGTTTTAGTGGGTTGAATTTTATGAGGAAAGACGTGTACAACTATTTTGACAGATGAAGGAAGGAGAAGGGCACTAGCGGTGATTCCATGACCTCTATAAGTTACCTTTAAGGCAGGGTAAAGACGACCCTAGGTTTTTTTTTTTATCAAACACACCGTTGATGGAGATGGATGCATAGAGAGTTTATTCTGAGCTAATGGTATTAGTCGTTTGGATTATGAATGCTTATGTGATGTTGTTGCATTCGACTCAACATACAAGAAGAATAAATACAATAAACCATTAGTGATTTTCTCTGAGATTAATAATCACCAAAAATTGATGGTATTTGTGTATTGTCTATCGAGTAATGAAACGGAGGAAACTTACAAGTAGGTGTTGGGCACAATGGTCGAGGTAATAGATGGGAAGACACCTATATCGGTGGTAACAGACTAAAATCGAGCAATGAGGAGTGCAATAGTACAGGTTTTTCCCAATGTAAATCACAAATTGTGCTCTTGGCACTTGTAACAAAATACACAATGCAACATTAAACAAAAGTAATTTATGAGGGAATTTAGTTATTTGGCCACAGCTAATATTGAAGTGGTAGAGTTTGAAGATAGGTGGGTTGCTTTAATGGAAGAGTTCAACCTATCAAATAATGTTTAGGTCAACGAAGTTTACTCCAAATGGTACCTGTGGTCAAGTGCTCACCTAAGGGCAAAGCTAATGTGTGGGTTTATGATTACATATCGTTGTGAAGGAATAAATGTGTATGCTGAAAGTTATGTCAATTTCAAATACAACTTACTTAAGTTCATTCAAAACATCCACCAAGCATTAGATTTAATAAGATATAATGAACTTCAAGCATATTGCAATTCACAGTTTGTACATTTTGTGTTAGGGTTTGTCTATGTCGATCTTGAATGATCAGCTACTAAAATTTATACTAGGGAAGCCTTTACCATGTTCCAAGTGGCGTTGGAAGAGGCAGCCACTTAAAATATTGATGAGTTAAAAAATGATTACAGTTTATTTGTCTACAAGGTTAAAAGATATCAAGGAAGTGGGAAGTGGTATCAGATTTGTTATTACCCAAGTCCAGTGAGGCAAATGATGCAATGTGATAGTGGAATGTTACAGTCTCATGGCATGCCTTGCCCTCACTTGATATGTGTGATGGTGAATGAGGACTTTGATTCCCTACCTCTTTGTTTAGTACACTAGAGGTGGATGAAGGATGTGAAAGGAAAGTTGGTTGGGTGTAAGGAAGATATAGGTGAGTGTTCCCACCATAATGAGGCCGATGTGGTGCAACTAGAGAAAATGTTCAAAAGATGATTGTTGAGATGGAAAAAAAGTGTTGACCTCAAAGTAATCCATGGTTGAGTTTTGAAGTTGATATCTGAAATCCTCCGATTGTGTATTCTATAGGTAGGTTTGTAGGTCAGACGTACAAGTGGAGTAAAAAGAGCACGAAAATGTGGCATATGTAAACAAGTTGGTCACACTATATCTAATTGCTCTATGTCGTTGTCTCAGGAATCACATCATTAATATGAGATTGACATGTCAGAGGTTAGCAAATTTGTATGTTAACTTAATTTTTGTTAATGTTTAGTTTTATATATAATTAAACTTTGTTTTTGTTGAAGATTGAAATAGGAATACCTTTAGATGCAGTAGAGTTAATGGTTCCAGTTCATGTTGTAGTATTCTGTTAATGAAGATGTTATTATTGAGAGAAATGTATGTGTTGTTAATTAATGTTGACTTAATTATGCCTTATGTTAGATTGACACTTTAAATATTTAGATTTCCTTGGTAGTGCTATGTTTTAAAGATAATGGAAACACAAATGAGCTTATGTTGGTCATCTTTCAAACAATGGTTATTCGAAACAAAGGTAACAGACAAATGAGGCACAAGTCAAAGGAAAAGCTAAGTTACCATCTTTTATTTCATGAAAAATAAAACATAATGAATTTTCATAATGAAGTCCCTTATTACAGAAAAATCACATTTACAGTGGGAGCTACTACAAACAACAAGGACCAATAACAAGAAGCCACATCAGAATAATGAAAGGGGAATAAAAAAGTCAACACTCCTCCTCAAATTTGAGCATATACGTTACTCATGCCTAGTTTGTCAAGATAGTTATTGAAAACTTGACTAGAAACAACTTTAGTCAATATATCTGCAAGTTGATCTTAAGACTTAACATGAGGAACTTCAATAAGTTTGGCTTCTAATTTCTCTTTGATAAAGTGCCTATCCATTTCAACATGTTTGGTTCTACCATGTTGAACAAGATTATGGGCAATATCACAGGCTGCTTTGTTGTCACAAAAAAAGTTCATAGGGCTGAGTTACTCAATATATAACTCTTGCAAAAGGTTTTTGATCCATAATAATTCACATATAGCTTTAGCCATTCCTTTATATTCTGTCTCCGCACTGGATCTAGCTACTACTTCTTGTTTCTTACTCCACCAAGTAATAAGATTGCCATCTACAAATGTGAAGTAGCCTGAAGTAGATCGCCTATCTTCTATAGATCCTGCCCAATCAGTATCTGTGTACCTTTCAATGTTCAAGTTATCCCTTTTTTTAAATAAGATCCCTTTTCTTGGAGAAGACTTTAAATAGCGTAAGATGCGGATGACTGCATTCATATACTTTTCACCTAGAGAATGCATATATTGACTAACAACACTAAGGGTATAGGCTAAATCAGGATGAGTATGTGCCAGATACATTAATTTACTAACTAGTCACTGATAACGTTCTGTATTTGCTAGGATTTGATTTGAGTGCATATTCAATTGTAAGTTTTCTTCCATAGGAGTTTTTGCTGGACTATAAGTCATCATCCCAGTTTCCTACAATAAGTCTAAGGTTTATTTTCGTTGAGACAAAAAAATCACTTTCTTGGATCTTGACACTTCAATTCCAAGGAAATACTTTAGTGGACCAAGGTATTTCATTTCAAATTCTTGAGCTAGCTGATCCTACAAGGTTTTCCTTTCCTCATAATCATCACATGTAACTATCATATCATCCACGTATACAATGAGAGCTGTGAGTTTTCCTCTAACATATTTCAAGAATAGTGTATGGTCAGAATTACTTTGACAGTATCCAATAGACTTCATGAAGTTAGTGAATCTTCCAAACCATGCCCTAGGAGACTATTTCAAGCTATATAAGGATTTTCTCAACTTACAAACTAGCTTACTTCCTTTTGTATGTATATTGCATCCAAGGGAAAATTCATATATACTTCTTCTTGAAGGTCACTATGTAAAAAGCTTAAATCAAACTAGTGTAAGGTCCAATCAAGGTTCACTGCTAAAGGTAAGAGAATGCGAACAATGTTAATCTTGGCAACTGGAGCAAAGGTTTCCATATAGTTAATTCCGTATGTTTAAGTGTATCCCTTGGCAACAAGTCTAGTTTTGAATCTTTCAATGGTTCCATCAGCTTAATATTTAATAGTAAAGACCCATATATAGCTAACAAGATTATTTCTTTTAGGTAAATCCATAAATTCCTAGGTTGCATTCCTTTGGAGATATTTCATTTCTTCATTCATCGCCTCCCTCCATTTGGGATCTTTCAAGGCCTCATGCACACTATTAGGAATAGGAATAATAGATAATTGATTCACAAATGATTTATTTTTCTTTAATAATTTTTAAGATACATAATTACTTATGGGATATTTAGCTTTGGAGGTAAAGTCAAGCTCATAAGCAACTTTAGGTATGCCTCTTGTTGTCTTATGGGGTAACATTTTTGGATAAGGTTCAGAGTGTACCTGTTGCTCAGGTAGAGGATCGGCTTGAAAGGAGAACTGATCAACTAGTATATCATAGATAGGGGAATCTTGAGAATCTTCATTTTCCATACCCTGACCTCGCTCATAGAATTCACTGTTAGAACATTCATCACCATTTGAACATTTACCACTTGAATCCAATTTGTTGTCACCACTTATGTTTTCTAAGTAGTCTAAAGGGTAACTCAAAGTTTGTAATTCAATCTTATTCTCAGCCTAAAGTGGAGACTCAGGTGTAGGGTAATATATATCATTCTCATGAAATACTACATGAAGAGTCACATACAATTTGTGGGATGGGGGATGATAACACCTATAACCTTTTGAATGAGTGGCATAACCAACAAAGACACACTTGAGAGCATGAGGCTCTAGCTTATCTCTCAAAGGTTTATGAATATAAACGAAAGCTACATAGCTAAACACTTTTGGTAATAAGTTTGGTACAGAATGGAGAACTTCAAAAGGGGTGCGGAAGTGCAGTGAACTGGAAGGAGTATGGTTGATTAGGTAAGTTGTAGTGGTAATGGCTTCACCCTAGTAACTTAGGGGCATGTCAGCTCCAAACAAGGAAGCCCGTATGACTTCAAGGAGGTGGTGGTTCTTATACTCAGTAACTCCATTTTGTTGAGGTGAGTAAGGACAAGTAGTTTGGTGAACAATGCCATGTAGGTTAAGGTACTGATTCAGATCTTGATTAACATACTCTCTACTATTATCAGTGCGCAGAACCTGTATGCTAGTTTGGTATTGGGTGGTAATAATCTTAGGAAATTCTTGAAATAGCAAACTAACTTCATTCTTACATTTCATTAAGCAAACCTAAGTCATTCGAGTGTGATCATCAATAAATGAAATAAACCAACGTGCACCACTAAGAGAAGAGGTTTGGGTGGGACCCCATATATCAGTATGAATAACCATAAAATGAGCAGAGCTTATATTCATACTAATTGGAAATGAAACATGGTGGCTTTTAGCCAGTTCACAAACATTACACTTGAAATATGAAAAATTTAATTTTGAGAAGTACTTTGGGAAAAGTTTCTTCAAATATCCAAAAGATGGGTGTTCTAACCATCTATGCCATAACAAAATGTCTAATTTATCATCAGAAACTCCTCAAGCTAACTGGACTGAGCTGATGGGCATTAGATCAAGATAGTAAAGTTTCCCCCTTCTATTATTATAACTAATTGTCCTTCAAAACATAACGATTAGGCCAAAAAATCACAATACAATTCAAGGTACGAGTTGTTTGAGCAACATATATTAAATTATGAGTAAGAGAAGGAACAACAAGAATAGAATCTAAATTCATATTATTAATAACGGTAACTGAGCCTTCTCTAATTACTGGAAAGGGTTCACCATTAGCTGTAGAGACTATGTTCTAGTAAGAGGGATTTAATGTTGGTATGTTATCTTTGTCAAATGTCATATAATCAGTAGCACCAATATCATGGAAGACTAAGCAACAATTTGTTATTGTACGTTCATCTACAGAAGCAGAGTATCGAGCCATGGTTGCCACAACCAGTAAATTATTATCGCTTAGATGACTCTTTACTAATCTGTGGACCCCTCAACACGGGCCCACCATATTGTTCTGTGATAACCAAACAACTCTTCATATTGCTTCCAATCCCATTTTTCATAAATGAACCAAGCATATAGAGATAGATTGCTACTTCGTATGGGAGAGAATTCAATCAAATGACATAGCTTCTACCAAGATTTGGACATGAGCATAATTAGTTGATATCCTCACCAAGGCCATTGGACAAGAGAAGTTTTAGTCCTTACTAGTTAAGTTAGGTGTTGCTGTTGATCTACACCATCCAACTTGAAGGGAAATGTTGTGTTGACTTGGACTTTTACCTCCTGGTTGGTCACGTTCCCTCAGTATAGTTTTAGCATAGTTTTACAGCTATTGCCTATTACTTGTTGTCTGTATTTTATCTTTCCTTTGTAAAAAGTTACCTATCTCTTTGTACTTTGATAGTGACCGAAAGTCATTTTCTCTTTATGTTTTCTCTTTCCCTTTGGGTTACATCCCTTTTGCTTGTATAAGTTACTAAGTTTTCAGAGTTTCAATACAGGGGTTTCAAAACCATTTCAAAAATTACAGTTATCACTTATACAACATACATTATAGCAGGGCTTACAAGTAAAGTACCTTGTCATCTAATGAGTTTTCAATACAACTAGTTCATTGTACTGATACATCACATAAAGTTGGTAATGCCACAGATACCACAATTGTAACACCAAATCATTTATGCAATTTTTGTCTTAACCGAATTTTGTTCCTTGACAACAATTGATGACTAAAATGTTGTCTAATTTAGTTTGCTAAGATGAGATATATGTTAACAATACACTTTATTGTTCGTCACACTATGTGCACACACATTACTTTTTGTAGGCTATTTTAGTTGCACAAACAATTCTAGTTACTAAGCTTTCAATGTTAAAATATTCAATATCATTAACCATACTTTCTAAAAACAGATGTAACATATTACCTAGCAAAGTGATTTAATTACCCTTAAATCCTATATCAGTAAGCAAAGCAACAAGATTACCAATAGAAAGACCATAAAATGAACAACCAGGTCTCTCATCTGTAATAGCCAAAGCAAGGTACCATACTAACCCTTTACATCTAGTAGAGGTAATGGCATAGAGGAGTGGTGAGAATCCAACAAAGTCGACTACTTGTGTTAAAGAAGGATTTTTGGTCACCAATGCCTTAGCAGCCGTTGTATTTCCACCTAATGCGACATAGTGTAGGGCAATACATCCCATCAAGTCTAGTTTTGCAAGTGCTTTTGCAGGCATAATTTGCACTAACTTCTCAACAAGTTACCACTGACCTTCTATAGTTGCAACATGTAGTGCAGTCTTAGCAATTGTAGTGACATTCACTATCAATGCACTTGGGTCTTGATTAAAGAATGCCTTTGTAGTTTCCTAATCACCTTTGAGTATTGCTATGTGCAAGGGTTGGTAGAAAAGAAGGTTGAATCCCCTAACTTTTGGCAACAACAGTATCAAAATGTGAGTTCATACTGAAGTAGGAATGTATCATATCAAAATATTTCCCAAATAGTCACATATTCTCTGTTTTAAATCATTTTGTAATTCATTAATGTTGTAGAAGTATCTGTATCAAGTATGCACATGAAGTTCAACTGAATAGATTCTGATATAAAGCAATGTTTACAAGTATAAGTGTAACCTTTTCAGCTAAAGAGAGACCGTTTATGTTTAATTAGAATTCAAATTTTCACAAACAAAAAGATAGTTAAAATAAAAGTAGATTTTTGTTTTCAGATTGTACTCTCCCAGTCTCACCTTTTTTTCTCTAAAGAAAGGGTAAGGAGGACAAAAAATGAAAAAGAAAAAGACATCATTTACCTATTATCTTCTTTCTCCCAAAATTATTCCTCCCAACTTTCTACATATCCAAATGTAGGCCTTATAAGCAAGCTTTATGGTAAGAGCTAATTTCCTTATTTTAGATTCATTTGGTGAAATGAATTCATAGTTTTACATATAATTTAGCACTTTAGCTAGTCAGATATTGATGGAATGCATGATATCCAATTGCCATTCATCCCAGCATTCATAAATCTTGCCAAAATTTTGTTGGAGTGGCTTCAAATTTCAATTGTTCTTGTTGTGACTTTGAGGAATATGAAAGAGATAGTAAATTATAGCAAGTCACATACTAAACTCAGTAGAAGCCTTGACCTCATTCATAGATATCCCTGGATGCGCTTCTGGAAATGCCATTCTTTATAGTAGAACTTGCTCTTAGTTTAATGGTTTTGTTGGGTGGAGAGGAAAAACATAAAGAGCGGCAAGTAAGAATGAATAAACCAAAAAAAAGAATGGAATGTAATAATGAGAATAAACTGTGATAAAAAAAATTCAATATCTTTATTATGTGTACTGCTTAGAAAAAGTTACTACAATATATATGAATGTTTTTTAAATAAGAAACTTAGTCTAGCTGTCATCTATTATCCTCTTCATTAGTAGATAACATAGATACTTGAGTGTTTATCTTTGAACTTGTGTAATTGTTCAAGTTTATAGGTTCCGTTATCATCTCATCTCCTTGAGCTGTCAGTTTGGCATAAATTTGTCAACCCGTGGTCATCTTGTTCACTGCCTTTTTTTCTACTAACTTTGAATTTGTAATAAGGATTCATAGCTGGATTTTCAGCCTTATCACTCTAGCATTTTGGAATATCCATATCTTCTCTACTATCATTATCAACTTTGTTGTTGGACTATGAGGTGTTGCAACACCACTTCGCAAACTGTGCTGGGGCTGAAGGCACAGCTTGGTTCGAAAGTATTGAACTGTTACTTTGGCCAATGGTTTAGTGAAGATATCAGTAACTTGCTGTTTAGTCGAAATATGGCAAGTGATAAGCTAACCAAGGGTAACTCGTTCACTCATAAAATGATAGTTCAATTCGAGGTGTTTACTATGAGCATGGAAGACAAGATTTACAATCATATGTAGTTCATTGAGGTTGTCACAATACAAAATTGAAGAAGACATTGGAATTTGAAGATCTTTTAAAATGAAGGTCAACCATGTTAGTTTTGTTGTAGTGTTGGCCATGGCTCAATACTCAGCTTCAATACTTGATCAAGAGACAATATGTTATTTCTTTGCACACAAAGATATGGGGTTATTTCCAAGGAAAATGTAATAGCCTATGGTGGAATATCTGGTGGTAGGACAACCAGCCTAATCTGCATCAGAAAAAGCACAAAGATCAAGTGTAGTATTAGAAGAAAAATGTAGTTCTAAGTGAATAGTTCCTTTGATATATCGAAGAACACGTCTAGCCTTCAAATGTATAACAATCGGTGCATGCATAAATTGAGATAGGTAATTAACACTGAATGATATGTCTGGACGTGTAAGAGTAAAATACTATAATGCTCTAACAATTTTTCTAAAATAACTTTGATCTTCCAGTTGTGTTTTGTTAGAGGAATATTTTAATTTCATTGTAAGAGGTGTATTCATAGGCTTACTATCCACCATGTTCATTCTCTCAAGTATGGTAAGTGTATAATAAGTTTGTAAGAGATGAAGACTATAAGGTGTTTGAGAAATTTGAATGCCAAGAAAGTGATGAATTTGCCCTAGGTCTTTCATTGAAAATAAACATATAAGGGTCTGCTAAACTGCGAAAAAAAAAATCCATATTTAATAAGAAATGAACTAAATCGATCAAACCATGCACGAGGTGCATATCTTAGTCAATAGAAAGCCCATTGAAGTTTGCAAACATGAGTTAGGTATCATGGATCTGTCATACTTGGTGGTTGGTCCATGTATATTTCTTCATAAATTAAACCATGCAAGAAAGCATTGTTTACGTCAAGCTAACAAATGGATCATTGCTTAACAAGGGTTATAGTTAGTATCATTCATATGGTACCCGGTTTAATAACTGGAGAAAATGTTTCAGTGTAATAAGTCCTTATGATTTCCTTGTGCAACCAATTGGGCCTTGAGGCGATCTAAGGAATGATATTTTGATTTAAACACCCAATATGAACCAATAACTTGCATACTTTTATCTTGTGGAACTAACTTCCAAGTTTGATTACGTTGTAAGGCAATGAGCTCTTCTTCCATAGCTGCTTTCTAGCCACGATGAGACAAAGCTACTCTAACCCCACGAGGTTCTCTGGGTACATCTGAGTTTGAGACAATCAATGCATACTTTGGGTTTGGCTTAACCACACCAAGTCATGATCTAGTGATCATCAGGTGAGCTGGTTGTGCAGTTAAATCATGTGCAGCTTGGGATGATGATGCATTAGACATAGGTAGTGCATTTGGGTCATGAGAGCGTGCAGCTTGTGGTGATGGTATCTCGAACGTAGGTAGCACGTTAGTTTCACAAGGAAGCAAGTCGTTGAGGCATATAAATCCATTGAAAAAGCCTGGCCGAGTATGAGCATTGTGAATGCACTACTAGTGTGCTTGAGCAAACTTCAGTTTCAAAGGGCAAGCCTATCGTTCAAATACCAGTTGGATCCGTTGAAGGAATTTGGCCAAGTATATACGATGTGGAGTATTCACCAGATTGCTCAACACCTGCAATATATGGCATATCCACTAATGGTGGTTGAGCTAGAGGTAAAGGACTTAAGTAAGGTGGCTCACATGGACTAGGTTTTGCAAAAAAATCATTATTAAATGGTGCAAGTGAAGTGTCAAAATATCAAGGGTATGATCTGAAGTAGTTATTCTAGTAAGAGATTCTTTATATGGAGAAATTAGTTCATAAAAAACTACATGCCTAGAGACAAGAAATTTTTTACTAGGCAGATGAAAACATTTATATCCCTTATATTTATCACTGTAGCCAACAAAAACACATGGTATAGTTTTAGGATCAAACTTATTATGTCTTGTGTAAGAAATCATTTAGAATGAAAAACTCTTAGTGAAGAATATTCACGATGAATTCCCTGTAATGTAAAGTATGGAGTTTCAAAATTTATAGATGAAGACGGTAACTAATTAATCAGATAAACAGGTGTAGTAAAAGTTCTACCCAAAGAAATAGAGGAGCTCCACAATGAAAAAGCATGGTCATACCTAATTCTCGAATAATCTTATGTCGTCTTTCAACCACACCTGATTGTTGAGAAGTATATGGACATGATATTTGATGAATTGTAAACACTGAATTTTGTCCAAGTACTTTCAAAAAAATTGAAAAAAAATATCATTAAATTATTTTGGAGACAAAAAATAATTAAAAAAACAAAAAAACAAAAAAACAAAAAAATAAAAAAAATCACAAAAACAAACTAAAAAAAAAAGAGGCCTAATAAGACATTTTTTGGCAACCCATTAGACAAAAATGAGCCAGTCCAATAGCCTAACATCACCAGCCCAGACCCAATACCGTAAGCCCACACTGGTCCAACCCATTTAAAAAGCCAAACCCGGATACCCTGACCCAGTTCATTTCAAAGACCCGGTTCCCCTATGAAATCCCTAATTCCCCTTCGAAATCCCTAATTCCTTTTTTTTTTCTTTCTTTCTCACCCCCGTGACTTCTTTCTTGCATGCCTATCCCTCTCTGCTCCACGCAAGGTCTGCCCTCCATGGAACACTCAATCCTCCTACCCACTGTCTCTCTGCAACACTCACCTCATAATCACCTTCTTCCACCCACTCCCTATCACCCCGCACGCAACTCCGGTCTTAACTCCGTCAATCACCCCTCATCCCCTTTGCTCACTATCACCCCTCACGCAACTTGTTCTGTGTACACATAATCATCCTCCTTGGAACCCCACGCCACCATGAGTAAAGCAACAGCTGGAGATGGCTACAAAAGACCACAAAACAGCGATAAAATGGGAAGAAGAGTTTGACAGTTCTCGAAAATTGAAGGAGCCGAGAGCGTTTACGGGGGGAATGAAAATCTGAAAACCAGATGAAACCCAATCAGAAAGGGGGATTTCTAGATCAACCTTGAAATCAATGAACCCGAGAGGAAGGCAGAAATTCTAGAAATCAGAGGACGAAGGAGGAGCTAACTGAAGTGACAAAGGTCTATATTGCTAGTTGTGAGCTAGGTAACTCATCATCTTATTTCTGGGTGTATTATGGTTTCCGGTTTTACAGACTCTAACTAAGGATATGGGCTTCTTTGTAATATTGTTTGTCTGGATATGGTTTCTATGTTATAAGTGATTTGTGGATTGTTAAGAGGTTTTCCCCCCTATTTATTTCTTCAGTGAGGAGTGAAATTACTTTAACTGATTCTGGTGTTTTAATCTTCCAACTGGGACTGTGGCCTAATTCTGGTTTAATTTTCTAATCGTTCTGGTATGCCATGCTCATTCCATTGGGATTATTATTTGGGGCTTCACTGAACTTTCATGATTAATCATAGTAATTTAATTAAGATGGTTTTTTATTCTGGTTTAATTTGGATTCAATTCCCTATTATGTCAATGGGTAATTTCAATTTAGAAACTCATGTATGAATGTTGTTGACTCCAAATAAATCTCACTTTGGTCTCTGGTAAGAAGTTAGTTTACTATTAATGTGTCATGTTGTGCTGGTTTATGGACATGGTTTTATGTTGAAAAATGTATAGGAGTGGATATCAATACACTGCTCTGAGACAGCTTTGGTCCCAAATATGAAGGTAGTTGGCTTTAGTCTGTCCCGCCCCTATTTTGAGTTAATCCTAAGTTGGGTTCATTTATCACAAATCATAGTGTTGGTTAACTCCTGTCAGTATGAATGAGTCTGGTTCGATGCTAAAATGTGTTCAAAATTGCTGGATTGGATTGATTTTGTTCATAGATCTTAGCAAGAAATTGGTAAAAATACTTTGAACTCACTCTAATTCCCAAGGAAACTCGCGAGATTCCAATGGTGTCTTGGGGTTTTAAGGTTTTCTGTGAACTTCATGGTATAGCTTATGGAAGTTTGATGGTATTTCTAAAAACAAAAAAAGAGGTATGTGGTGCAGCTTTGGGATTTACAACTCCATGTTCTTCCTTGTTGGTAATAACATGTCGTGTCTTGTTGCATTCATCTTGGACCCTTTTGTTTTTAAAATATATGGTGGGCTAATCCTAGGCCTTGAATGTGTCTAATCTACAAAATGCTAATTGTTGGTTTAAAGTTTAGGGTGGCTACCATCTTTGATTCAAGTAGTAGGGTTCAGATGATGTTTTTTAAATATATATTAAATGTAGTTGTAACCTATGATTTAGGAATAATCCTAAAAAAGAGAAAAAAAAAGAGCAGGAAACAAAAAAAAAATGAATTAATTGTCCCTCAAAAATGGGTCCAAGGCCCAAAGCCCTTAATCCCAAAAATTTCAAATGATGCTATGGCCCGTTCAAATTAAAACGGGTTTCAAGGACCAATTAAGATTTAAAAAAAAAAGGGTTCAAAAAGGTCATTGAAATTGGGGGCCAAACTAGATATGTTGTCAGTTTCAAATTGGTTTTTGACGCAATACTTTTCATAAATCAAAATTAATCCTCAACACTTTTGAAAATTGAAAATTGACATATGATATTTTTGAAAATTCATAATTAACCTCTAATACTTTTTAAAATTTATAATCGACCACCAATACTTTCAAAAATTATAGTTTTACCCCTATACTTTTAAAAATTCAAATTTGATCCTAATACTTTCAAAAGCCTATTTTAAATCTCAAACATTATGTGGTTTCTCCCATTTTGTCGAAGCTTTATGTGGAAATTCATTTCCCATACTGTCTTCTTTAATTTAAACATTATGTGGAGAAATACTTTCCCATTTTGTTTTAACTTTATGTGGAAATTTATTTTCCCTTAAAGTTTTTATTTTTTCAAACTTTATGTAGAGAATTTAATTTCTCATTTTGTTGGACCTTATGTGGAAACCTAATTTCCCATACTGTCTTAATTCTTCCATAATAAATTATAATTTAATTAATTCGAATTACGTGAACCTTGATCCCTTAAGGGTACGTAGGCACTTACACAGTAAGACATCTCCAATTTTCTCATTTCCTTATTTTTTCTCTAAAAGTTAAAATAATACAAAGGGGTAATTCAAACACTAATAAATTTAAGCACAAACAGATTTAGGATAACCATCCTTAGGGATGGACATTGTGGGGTGCCTAACACCTTCCCCACACGTAATTAAACTCCCGAACCCATCCTCTGGTTCCAAGGGCCGGTTTTTTGTTTTTAAAAGTATCACAATTATCCTTATAATTAATTGGTGGCGATTCTAAATTTTATCTCTGTATTTTTTCCTTTTATCGCCTTAGGGTCACGATGGTGGTATTTTCCCCATCCGTCACATTGTAACATGAATTATACCATTTTTCAAAAAGTGAGATGTTAATCTAGAGTTAAGAAACTCTCATCCACCATTGTAATGAAATTTTTTTATTTTTTTTATTAAATTGCCTAGCCACATAATTTTCAAATATCATATATGTATACACAAAATCATATTTTTGTTTCAAAGGTATAAGCCATGTATATTTAGAAAAATCATCCACTAAACAAGCATAATATCTAAATTTTTCAATAGATAAAATAGAGCAGGAGCCCATAAATCACAATGAATCTTATCAGAAATTCCAATACTTGAATGTTTTGAATAAGAAAAAGGTAATCTACTAAGTTTTCCTAACTGACAACTATCACATGAATGCTTAATCTTAGTTGTTCCTACTACTTCGATTAACCCTCTATTTTTCAATAACTACAATGTTGAAAACTTTGGATGTCCTAAACGTTGATGCTAGACTTATGCTGTGCAAGATTTAAATCGATGAGAAAAATACAACTATGGCAAATTGGAGAGAACATAGAGATTACCCTTACGCTTCCCTTTTATCACTGGTTACCTTGTTTCATGTTCCTTAACACAAAAACCAACATAAAAAATTTCACAATTTACAAGAAATTGAGTAGTTAATTGGCGTATAGAAAGCAAATTCTTAGTTAATTTTGGAACCAACAATAAATTTTGAAGAGCTAATGAAATCTTGTTTTGTTTTATACTAGTATCACTAATTCCAACAATAGTTAACGATCAACCATCTTAAATTTAAACTGAATCAGAACCCAAAAATTTACGAAAATTATACAACATACTTCGCTTACATGTCATGTGATTAGATGCACCAGTGTTAGATGTCCATTCTGTACCTAAAATTGAGTTATCCAAGGTTAGAGTTGTAAAGGCTTACAATATTTCCTCACTGTAAGTGGGTTTCTTAGGTACCCACCAGTAATTTTTCGCAATATGGCATAATTTTCCATAATATTGACACGGTTCATCTCGATACATGTTTCTTTCTGCAAGTGTCATGCGACATTCACCTGGTGGTGGTGGACGACGTTTCCTTGTCTGTGATGTTGAGTTATCTGAGTTATCTTTGTAATTTCTGGTTTGTTGAGCTTGGAACCCACACCTTGATGATGTGAATTGCTATAAATTATTTCCTGTGAAGGATTGCTGATAGCATTGTTGTTGTCCATAGAAAGCATCTTGAGAAGAAAACTGGTGAGTTATGTGATCTACATTATTAGAAAACCAACTTCCTCGCTAGGCTAAATTTTGCAATTGTGACACCAGCTCAGAGTAAGTAGGCTTAGGAGGCTTTAGCAGGTTAATTGTAAATGTCTCATATTGAGGACCAAGACTAGTGATTAAGCAAAATACCTTGTATGAGATGGGCTTACCAATGGCTTCAAGATTATCGCACAAACCTTTGAACGTGCTAATGTGTGTGGCAATGGTTTTATCTTCATTCTTGTGAATATATGTCCACTGTTATCGTAAAGTAAATTCTTGTTCTTATGAATCTGCATATGCGTTTTTGAGAGCTTCCCACACTAAATATGTTGTCTCTAACCCAACAAAAAGTCCAAGAGCTTCTTCTGAGAGTGTACCTATAATCCATCCACAGAGTAAACCATTAGACTTGTGCCAGCCTATAAAATTTTTCGTCAATATTGGAGTAAAGTTTTTTGTATCTGTGTTAGGAGTAGGAATTGTGTATTTGGTGGGTGTTAAGTTTTTTGTGATGAGATGTTAAACTAAATCTTGACTTTCTGATAAGGCTAGTGTCACAACGTGACGGCCGGTGAAATAGCCATCATTTTATGACTTTGAGGCGCGTAAGGGAAAACGCAGAGAAAA
>JASKGM010029753.1:0-26112 GCA_034509205.1 Ceratonia siliqua | reverse complement strand
TTGCATGCCTTCATAAACATAACCCAAAGACGGCTTATCAGAATCTACAATTCTTAGCAACTTAATAATGGGAGCCAAAACTTGAGAAATTTGGAAGCACTCACTCCAAAATTTATTATTCAGGATTATATCAATAATAGCTTTTCCAGCGGTACTCTTGCTCAACTTATGTCTTGTCCAGTGGTTGTCTATCATTAAAGCTTGCAAGTGTTGCTTATGATCATACAAGCTTTTCAAAGTGATAAAAGTAGTAGCAAACCGAGATGCTCCAGGACGCACAATCTCTATCCAACCAGGTTTTCTCCTAAGCTAAGACAAAAATATCATATGATTGGAAATAAAAACAGTCACTTTTGAAGCCTGTGATGCAAGTTTTACTACATCAGACATGTTACCAATATCCTTCAAAAGGAGATTCAAGCAATGAGTAGCACAAGGTGACCAATAGATATGGTCATATCTTTCACATATCAACTTGTCAGCTGCTACATAATTGGCCATATTATCTGTCACTACATGCACAACATTAGTAGGTCTCACCCACTCAATAACTTATACGAACAAGTTATACAAATTTTTTTGCATCTTTCACCATATCAGAGGCAACAACAGATTTCACAAATGCAATTCCAGCAGGACAATATACCAGAAAGTTTATCAATGTTCTTTGCCTTTGATCACTCCAACCATCAGCCATAATTGTACATCCATTTTTTGCCCAATTGCTTCGATAGCTTTCAACAAGTAATTAACACTCTTTCTTACAACCTCCTAATATATTAACTCTCACATTATGATAAGATGGACCTTTATATGCTGGTCCAATAGCAGCAATGGCATCTATTGCTGACTGAAAGTATGGTGATTGGACAGCATTGAATGGAATACAAGCATCCAGAAGCCATCTACCAACTGCTATATTAGCTTTTTCTAATGCTTCTTTACTTGCTAATACACTCTTGAGGGTTGGTTGGGAACCAGGAGTTGTTCTTGGAGCAAAGTAACTACTAATATCAACCTTTGATTTTCTCTTTCCTTTATCTTGTGCTGGAGTTTGATTCTTGGAAGAACAATGCCTACTTGGTTGAACTTCTTGTTCATCTTCAACATCTTCAAATGCTTCATTCAGTTCCTTTAACCTCTCCTTACTTTGCTTTTTCTGATTCAAAACCTCCACCATTTGATGGCAAATATCATGAGGAACCTTCTTACAAGCAGCAATTTGACCCGGTATACTAGCAAGATAATACTTCATTCTATTTATACCTCCGCCCTTGTATACTGAGCCACAATATAAATAAGTGTATATATTTTTTTTTCCTTCTTTATTTAAAGCAAAATGCTCCCACGCAGGATCAATCTTCCCCCGAACATTTGTAGAGGCTATAGATTGCATCGCTGATATTGGCGTATCAGTGCTAGCATTGGCGGGATTCATCTTACCTAAGGTATCAACCAAGGATTTTAAACAAGTTTATAAACACTTATGTTACTTAACTAATATACCTCTTTGAGTTGATAAAAAATAATCCTTATCACTTGATCCCTCATGATTATACAATGAATGTAGTAATCAGTACCCTACATAGTTCTTGTAATTTTTCAACTAAGATATTCCAACAATAAGCAAGTCATAACAATTTATGCAAGCTTTGGACTCCTATATTAATTTTGGCTGTGCACCAAACCTCTAAGTAATCAATGCAAATGTATATATATATAGAGCAAGAAATAAGTCAATAACCTTACTCATTCATCCTTTCATCTATCTTTTGTAGCAAGTCAAACCGTGTTGCTCCTAAAGTCATACCATTCTTTTTTGTCTTTACTTGAGATTTTTTATAACCATATTTATTATTTAGCTCAACTAACTGGATATGAATGAGTTTGATTATATTATTGCTCACATCTCTCCTTATTCCTGAGCTTTTAGTTACAAAATAGTATTGTGAGTAACAGAGTTATAGAACAGATAAAATTAAAAGCAGTGGAAGAGATATTCATCCATATATGTAACATTCCACCCATGACCTCTCTCTCTCTGATTCCTGAATAACTACAAAAATTACCTCACCTTTCACACACAAATGGGGTTAAGGATAGGCACTTCCTTCACCAATTACTACTCATAAATTATTCTTCACAACTCCAAATCGTTCATATATATAATTGCCTTTATCAATAGCATGCAATGTCCAATTCATGTATTAACAAATGATAATTAACTTGGATATGGGTCTGCTTTTAGTTTCTGGTTGATCAAAGTATAGTGGAAAGCTTACTCTATTAACTCAAATCTGACTAACTTTTGTAATGCAAGTTTTTTTTTCTTTTGTTTTCTATTAAATTCACGAGCTTTACTTTAAATGCAACTGCATGTGTTCCCTTAGTTTGCATTGATGTGTTTTCTTCACTGTCATAGATTGCAGATTGAGATTTACTCCACCAGAATTGATTTAATGTAATGTACTGCCTCTACACCCCTATTATTTTCCCAGTATACAACAAAAGGACAAAAGATTTCATTTAAACCCCCTCCCTCTTGTTTCCCCCTCGTCACTTCAGAACCCACATGCAACATATATATCAAGTTACTTAAATAAGCCTTATTACACTAACCCCTGCAATATTTAATTCAATCAACATAGTCTAAATGCATTTTAAGGTAAAATGCCTTCATTCAAACTCAATGTCCTATTACAGCAGTCCAATTTCTTGAAACATAACATCACTAGTGCCATTCTCAAACAAAATTACAATATCATAACATTACCCCCATCATCATTTTACATGTATAGCAACTAAATAGTAAGAGAAGTCAAGAACAATGGCTACCAAATGGTTAAGGAACTTATCGTAAATGGCGATGGCTGGCGAGAGAGACGGTGGCCGGCGAGAGAACAATAGCCGAGGAACCTCACCACGCTGAAAACTCGAAGACGAAACCTGGAAGAGTGCACCGAAAGACCATCGTCGACTTCAGCATCGAGTAGCCATCCTTAACCTAAGCCCCGTTCCAATACGACGACGTATGCCTTAATAAAAAAAATATTTCGAAACGACGTCGTTTCGTTTAATTTATGGCCAAAAAAAAATGCTCAAAACCCGATGAACCCGTTGGACCACCCGGCTATTCCGAGTTGAACCGGGTCACCGGGTTTGCTGCCGGTTTCTTGACTAGCGATTTTTTAAGACGGCCTAGACCGGCTAAGGGGCTGGGTCCTGGTTTTTCCGGTCCGACCGACCGGTCCGGGCCGGTTTTTATAACAATGGCCTTGACTCTTTACTTTTTAAGCTTGCTAAATTTTCTTACAAACCTGGTTGCTCAAAGTGCTTCAACATCAATCTCAACCTTCTGTCCTCACTAAATTTTTATCTGAGCTAATCTCATCTCAGAATTTTTTATTTGAAGTTTTCACTCTTGTATTTCAAGTACATAAGCTTCCAAAGATAGCTCTTATTTTATTAAAACTAGTTTTCGAAGAATACTAATAAGAAAAGAAATCAAGTTCTTTGGTTACTCTTTTAAGAAAAATTGCTACTTGCTCGAAAATTTTTGAAAAGCTAGAGTACCCAATTCAACCCCCTTCTTTGTTACTCACCCTATTTGAACTAACAGTCTCTCTTTCATGCCATAATTTATGTTATTCACAAGTGGGGCGGAAGTTTTGCGTTTTGTCTATGTGACAACTAAGTGGATATCAACATTAAGTAACGTTTAGGAACTTTTGTCTGAGAAATAACATAGTTAAAATTGTTAGTTCAGTGTAGTATTGGAATATTTTATGGGTAAAATGAAGAAAGGGGAAGAGGGTATTATTTTGACAAACAAAATAAAGACTCTGCAGTATGATTCTACCCTTTATTAGAATTAAACTGTGTGGTTATGAAAATATTGTTTGGAGTAAATGATGTTTTATAGGGAAGTGTTTAGTCATTGAGATTATGTAATATACTCTGAAGTGGATAAAGGCAAGGTCTACACCTCACATTCTTTGCCCTTTCTCTATTCATTGGCCACTTCGCAGAATTTTATTCAACTTGTTTCTCCACGGTGCAAATGATGGATAAAAGATACAGAAATAGATCTAACAAGATATAAATTATCGTCCACAAATTGGTTTAAGCAGTGAAGCACCGACCAGGAAATCTAATTTGGTCAGAGTACTAGTCTTTTTAAGTAAGAAAATTATGGTTAGCAATGACATATGTCTAGTTCAATTACTGAAGGTTTGAGGTCTACCAACATTACCAACTCCTGCTCCGTGATTGGTATAAGATTTATCTTGCAATATTAATCCTTATAAAGAGACCATGGGATGCCTTATCACACTTTTTCATAAAAGCATGTGCCAGAAATTAGTGCTCCTATTATGGCTTAGAGGAATTATATATGCTCTGAAACAATCTCCTAATTATGTCTCTTTAGAACTGGAAGTTTGAAATCTCAGAATCTATCTCTTACACACTTTTTGTAAGCCCATTTGATTATATGAGTAACTGGGGTCTGACAAGATGAATTGAGTGATGCTATTAGAGAGATTTGATGTTTCCTATGAAAGTGAACCATATTTTATTTATACCCATATGGTATGAGTGCTTTTGAAACCCATTATGAGAACAGAGAAATAACCATAGAAATATAGAGGATGGATACGGGTTTTGATAGGGATTCTCTTCTTAATTTTTACCTAGCTAGTCTTCCACCACAGTAACCTGAAAACTTACAAATGATTAATGACAAGGCTCTAAATTGTTAAAACTAAGTGAGTACTCGATTAATTATAATGTTAATATTATTATTTGGTGATCCTCAATTAAAGGTAAAAGATTTAAATTTTGATTACATTTTAGCTACATAAGTAGTTGTCTTTGTTTAAATTTGTCAAAATTTCAATTACTTGATTATTATCATTTAGTTATTAAGATATTAAAATTGTGTCATAAATATATTTCTGTAAACTAGTTAAATTGAAAGTGTCAGTTAAATTTCACATCTAATATGCATGTTTGGAATGAATTTCGAACTTAAATTTTGGAGAATTTTTACTGTGAGTAGAAATTGACCAACTAGACTAAAAAAGTAGCACTCAAAGTAAAATTTTTAATTTCGACAAACAAAATAATATTTTAGTCTGTTTTCCATTTTCATTTAGCAATCTTACACTCCAAAGTAATTTTATCTAATTCTAACCCTCATTTTTTAGCTAAGTGATTCCTTATACATTAGGAGCCCTGCCTCCGCAAGACCCATGTTTCACAAATTGAATGAATCCAGATAAGCCAAAATCTCAAAAGAGAAAGACCAGAGAATCATGAAAAAAATAATGAATGAAGTTATAGGAAACCCATTATTATTTAGTATCTAGAATGTCCATCTTTTTATCATTTTTATTACCTATGTTTTTTTTTTTAATATTAGTTGGATTGGATTAGCAATTTTGATCAGGTAATTAGTTGAGAGAGCATTTTAGAGAAGACAATGTCTTTAATTTATTCCATCATTTGTTCAATCAAAATGCATATAGAGTAAGGCTAACATGGATCGGTACTACTTTTCTTTCGTCTTTTTGTTAAAAAAAAATGAATGTTTAGTATAATAATGATCTCTATATAGCCTTATTTTTACTTTATGCCTTTAATATGGTAAATGAGAAATTTTCTATGATTGATATGCTAGAAATCGTAAGTACTTGTCCCTATGATTGATAGGCTATAAATTACCATACTATTTTTACTCACTCACTTTTATCTCTTGAAATATTATATGTTGCTTTATTTCGATTGAAATGTGCAAGTTATTCAGTGTCTTTGTCTGTATATCCAATATTTTCTAAGTTATGAGGATATTGGGAAGAGTTTGATGGATTTTCCTAGATACACTAATGAGTACATTAATTAGGTTAACCATTTTTTTGAGTTTGCCTTCTTCTAGAGCTATTGAAGATGGACAGATTTTATGTCCTTGTATCAAATGTAAAAATAATTATTGGCGCAATAGGGAAAAAGTCTTTGATCATTTAGTATGTAAAGGATTCAATAAGGGATACCAAAAATGGGTTTATCGTGGTGAAGGGGATAGCTGCCATTATCGATGTTGAATGTGATAGGAGTGAACATGAAGATAAAATGTCACATGACATTGATGGACTATTGCACGATACGTTCAAATGTGGCCCGAGGTTTCGGATGAAATTGAGGGGAGGATATTAGGGGAGGGTAATAAGGCAAAAACATTTTATAATATGGTTTAGGAGGCAAAACAAGAGCGACTAGGTGCAAAATTTTCTCAATCCTCTCTTCGCCATGCGGATACCTTTATCTTTTGAAATGTTTATATGGGTGAAGTAATGCATCTTTTACCACCCTCTTGGAATTATTTGCCGCCCTATTGCACGCCTGAAGTGCATGCTTTATTAGAAACAAGGATGGATTCAGGGGAGAACAGGGCCCTAAATCAGGCATGTCCCTGGTTCCCCCCTCTCCAATCTTGTGCTTACTAATTTGTGATAATAATGGTAGTAAGCAGAAAAACAAGACAATATCTCAATTTTTTATGTAGGTAACCTTATTTTTTGTTGGCCCATCCTTTTTCTCCTGAGGTCTTACCAGATTTTTCTAACTCTTCCTCTCTCCACAGTTCCCCTCCCCTTGGGTGATTTCTAAATCTATCCCTTATTAGAAAGAACATGAGCAAGCAACTTGTTGTTTGAATTGTGGAGCCTCATGGTGGAATGAGTATACTCAAAATAATCAGGAACAAGAAAAAACTCCGAATACTCATAAGGTTCCTCCAAAAGTTTTAAGACACTTTCCAATAATTCCAAGATTTCAAAGATTGTTCATGTGTTCAACGGGGAATTTCAGGAAGGCACTTAAGGGTACTATATGCTAACTACTGTTAAAATTAGTGTGTGTATCCTAGTTTTCAAACACTAGCATTACATGTAGGAAATCCAATCATCACAATAATGAGTTCCTTTGTTGGCAGGCTCGTGTACATCTCCTGGGTCATATTAACATCTTATTCATTGCTTTTGTTAAAATATCAGATTTTACTATCCTCCTTTTTTATTTTCTAGCCTCTTACTTTTATTTTTCTTTTATTAGTTGTTGGCGCAAGAATTGAATAAATTTATTCTTATATTGTCTTTAATTTTATCTTATATTATATTAATAAAGAGTAGTAAAGTCATAAATGTCATTTTAGTATAATATGCCACGTAAGAGTGCCCCACATTCCACTTATTGTTTATTTTAAATTAATCAATAGTGCTTATTTGTTTCAAAAAGGTTACTCACCCACATATTACAATGAAAAAAAAAACCTTTAGTTTTATCGATGTGACCATTTGGATTAAAAATGTCTTGCATACTCTTATAGTTATTCTTAATTTTATGCGGTAAAATAAATTGACAAAGAGATATCAATGAAAATAATGGTCAAATAGAGGACCATGAAGAGCAGGCCGATGATGGGAGTTATGAATATATTGGTTCTGGTATGAATATGGATTGAAAAACACTAAGTTTAGATAAACTATTTTATGAACTTGAGCTCTATATATTTTTCAATAGTGTTGGATATTGAATACATACTTTCTTTGAAAAAAATTAGTGGATGTTATTTTCTTTAGACGAAATCAAGTAATGGATTACTATTTTTTAGATTTAATGGATTAGTATTGCTATTGAATCTTGTAAAAGAATTCATCTATGACAACTACTGTCTTAAAGTACTTCTTTTGTCTAAATTAAGACAATTCTTGAATTAATTAAGACATAAACTAAAATGCTATCAACTAATTTCATCTTAAATTTATTCTTACTTAATGTGGATTGAATTCTCCAAAGCTAGGTGGGGAATCCGTTTGGACATAGGAAGTTTAAGCTTTAATAAACTTAGGATTATTTTAATCTCATCAAGATAATCTAAGTTTATTAATCATGAAGTCACTTCACTAAAGACTCGTGATTACACTTTTGATAATTCCTAAAATTACGATAAGTTAATGTTGAATACTGGTTTGTCTAATTTATAAACCTAGTATTTGTGAACCCTCTTAACGATCCACTAACACAAGGTAAAAGTATTGTTTTACCCTTTATGTAAATTTTGTCCCCTAGTCTCAGAATTCATCCGATAAGTGACTAGATAATCTTTTAGAACTTTTCTAAAATTATCTAGAAATAATGAGTAACTAATTCATCATTTCACTGGGCCCATATAGAGTCTAGACCAATGTCACATAATGGTCATGCCCATATTATATCAAAGAACACAATGGTTATGAACACGAGTCCATAATCCATTAAGATTTTGATTCTGCCACTAATGGGTATAATATGTGTGAGTTCAAGTTCAAAGCAATGATATTAACTTGAACTTGATATTTTACTTGATTCCAATTCATTTGATTGTGTCATTATCTAAAGTATACTACTTCAATGATTTGAGTATCATCATTTCCTTATAAAAGAATCTCATTCTTTCTATGGAGGTAATCTGCACATTATAATCTTTATTGAATAGAGTGACTGACCATTCTATGAATGTGAATGATATTTTAGATTCATCTAAATATAAATATCTCCTTTTGCATAACCCTTATGCAAATGTACCTTGGTTTATTAGAATCTAGGATCCTTAATAGCTAGAAAATAAAGCTTACATAAATAAGCTCTTAATTTATTAATATTGAAAATGTATTTACGTCAAATTAGGGAATATAACTTGCTTTCCAGGGCAACCTATTCCAACAGTGATGGTGTTATCTCAAATTTGTTCTTATCCTCCTCATATTATTTAATGACATGTTTCTTTACTCTTTTTTATTCACCTTATTATCCACTATTTTCTTGGGGTTTTCCTCATTCTTTTGTGCAACATTTCTTTGCTTCAACCTTTATGGGAATGGAATTGGAGGAACATAATCTGGGGTGCAACATATGGTGCTTCCTTCTCCTCCTTTTCTTGCTAGGTACTTGATGACAATTTAGGCTATTTAAGTTTTTCAAAATTTTGAAGCTCTCACCCACTTCTCATAATGATGGCATTGCACTATTATCTTGGGTTTACTTCAGTGATGTTAGGTAAAACACCCTGAGAGCAATTGCTTAAATTGGTTCTCTAAATTTCTGATAAAAGCATACTAACTCTGAAGTTGAGCCCTTATGTCTTGAATTTGTACTCTTGTCTCCTGAAAATTAGATATAGTTTCCAATATAAATTGATTTGTCATGTCAGCTAGTTTAAGCATTGCTAATTCTAGTACATATGTCTTTTCATGAGCTGGTGTGAACACTTGTTGTATTGATGCATCGAAACCTAGTGGTTGAGTAGGTCTTGAGTTGCTAATTTGATTTCCTAGAGTCTTTCCAACCAACATCGGGATGATTCCTCCACCTTGGGTTGTAGGTAGAGGAATATGGATTATTTTGGAATTCCCATGTTGTTGCCTATAAGTCAACACATATTGTGCTTATTCAACTTGCATACACTTTGAATCAATATGGGTCCTCCACATAAATTGTAGCACGTCAATAAGCATGAGATAGCACTCACATTCATATTCCCCATTTTCCCAAACATATTAGCCAAAAAATTCGTCTTTGCATTTAACCTATTCATGTCGTCTACTTCATATATTGCTGTGATATGATTTTGAGGCTTCACGGGTGGTCCTCTCTCACCTAACCATTGGTAGTTATTTATGGCCATTTCCTCAAATAGTTCCAAGGCTTCTTCAGTAGACTTCTTTCCCATCAAAGAGCCTTATGCTATTGCTCTACTATGTTTATCAAAGGAATTTCTAAATTCTTGTAGAAAGTTTGTACAAGCAGCTAAGCAGGTATATTATGGTGGAGATACTTTCTTTGCATATCCTTATATATCTCCCAAGCCTCATACACTGATTCCTTATCCAGCTGCCTAAAGCATGTAAGATCATCGATGAGTTTGGCAGTCTTCCCAAGGGGAAAATACTTGTTCAAGAAGGCTTTAGATAGTTGAGCCCATGTGGTAATTGAATTTGGGGTCAAAGATAATACCGAAGACAAGGTTTTATCTCTTAAAGAGAGGGAATAATTGCAGCCTTATCGCAGCATCACTTACTCCATTCATTTTCATTGTGCCATAGATTCTCAGAAAATATGCAAGGTGGCCATTGGGTTCTTCACTTGAATTTCCTCCAACCTGATTATTTTGCACCATCTGAATCATCACATGCTTGATTTCAAAACTGTTAGCATTTACAATGGGATTGATGATGATGCTATGAGAACCATTAATGTTTGGAAGGGCATGATCCTTCAGCAATACCCTTTGTGGAACAGGTTGATTAGGAGGAGATTGATGTGCTTCATTTGTTTCATTTACATCCATATTTTCAGAGTTACTTCGATTATTATCTACTATTTGTTGCCTTCTAGTAGCTCTCGAAGTTCTTTCAATCTAAAGATCAAAAGTTTCAATTTGAACATGGTTCCTAAGCATACAAAGAGTAATCATAATAGAGATGAGAACTTAAAAACCTAAATAAACAACAAACACATAACTTTAATCACAAAAAATGAAATTAAATACAAAAAAATTGAAAAATCCTAGAAGATGATGGTATTTAGCTCTGAGATGGTGGTGCCCATGGCGAGAGGTTTTGCTCAGAAGGGGATTTCCTTTTCAAAAAGTATATGCCCGAGACTCAATTCAACCAATTTTTGGGTGAATAGTAAAAACTAGAAAACAGAAAATGTAACACTAGAAAATGCTAAAAAGTATAGTAAGACGTAGTATAATGCAGGAAATTTTTTATATTGATATTGAAAGTTGCCTACTTGACAATGGCACCAAAAACTTGTTGGTTTTGAAAATACATAGCGCTAGTGCATGCTATCGCTAACAAGTACCAAAGGGATGAAATGAGTATCGTTCCCACGAGGAGGACTTCCATGTACCAAAATTATGTAATCCCCTATATTATTTAAGCAATAATTAATTAGATGAAGAATGATGATGAAAACATAACTATAAAGAAATTGATAAATCAATATTAGAAAAGCCTAGAATGAGTTTCATCAATTGAGCTATGTTATTACAGACATTAATATGAATGTATTACAATTTATAAACTCCTAACATTTATCACGATTTACCCAAATCATAGCACATGGTCACAGAGAAGGGCATCTACTATCATGAGTATACTATCTAAGCATAATAAATCCACCAACTAACATCACACTCCAATTTTCATTCCATTATGTGATGTCTTAAACAAGCAAATTATGGCCAATAATATTGTAAACATTAAAAACAAATTTATCAAGTTGAAACAGCAAAGATCTTTACATAACCAACATTAATCGATAACAAAAGCATCAATGACTACATTTCACTCCTAGAATAGAATTTAGCCACTCATAGTAGATAAATCACAAAAGAAAATATTCAAGGAACACATTCTAAAAGGAAATGCAACAAAGGAGGTCAGAAGAAGGTGAAGAAGACGCCTCAATGACATATGAAGATGGGTGACTCCTTCATCCAGATTTACCTCTCAGTCTTCCCCTAAACTAGCAAAGAAACTCCCTTCTCTTATCCTTTCTCCACAATTTTTTTTCACTCTCTAAATACAACCAAGAATTCCAAAAGCTTTCCCTCTAGCAACCTTTAAACCTAGTTACTACTGAAGCCCTAAACGCAGACATTTTGGCCTAAATTTTATGCTTCTATGTGTTTTGTGTCTTTTCAAACATTCTGTAATTTGAGTAGGAGTTGTGGGACTCAACTTTGTGACTTGGTACATTTTTAGCTTCAAATGAGTGCTGAGGCCCCCAACATCCTGGAATATTTGCTAAAATGACTCAAATTACCTAAAAAATAAACCAACAAGTTCTAAGAGTTAAGTAAATGTAAACAATACTTAAACTTGTATAAAAATGCATCCACAGCACCCAAAATACTCTAAAATAACACACTAAAACCCAAGGAACATGTGGTATAAAATCACCATATCAATCCACACTCTTCTTTTCCATGTAATCAAATTCCCTAATCATGAGGCTTTCAGCCTCTTTTACAGACTACATGTATGATGTGCCTAGAGCGATCAGTACGAGTGTTAGTAGCCCCCTTACCCATAAGAAGTGCCTGGGTACACAACATATAGGTAGGGCTTTACTAACCAACTTACGACTCCACACTATAGAGTTTAAAGTTCTACTCTCTTTTTAAATCTTCTCAACTAGGCTCTTATACCAACTTTGTCTTGACCTAATCCCATAGCTATGACCGACGTGAGGATTGAGGATAGGCTAACCCTTCAATCCAGGAAAGCCTAAACCTGAAAACATTTATCTTAAAAGCATGCTTATAAATAAAGAGACATAACCCCATTATTCTTTTTCCCATAACATGAAAATGTATATATACAAAAGGATAAATGTTTACAATCATCATTTTACGAAACTCATAACTACTCACAATATGATTCTATCTCTCAATTCCCAAATCCCCACCTATCTGTAGCACTTGGAGTTATACCTATTCTGAATCTATATGCTTTTATAGTACCTACAAAAAATAAATTCCCTAAACAGGGTGAGCTTCAGCTAGCTCAATGAGAAATCAAACTAAAATCATAGTACAACTATGCAATGCATGTATGCAGTTTTCATTCATAATTCTCTTTTCTTAATCACTTCATCTACATGCTATGATATGCCTAAAAATGTAACCTTACAATAATTAGATATGTTAATTGGTTATTTATGCAAGCACCATGAAAGCTTATTACACTTTTATTTTTACAATGGACATCTCTATGGAAGAAATAAAAAGTTTAAAGGGAAGTTCTAACACAATTTATCTTGTCTCTAAGGATGTGAAATCCAAGACTTTTAATTATTACAAGTATCCATTAATCAAACATGTAACATTTGAATAAATTTGTCCATGCCCTTGAGACTTAAACCCAGCATCTTGCCATAGCTCAAATGTCCTTACGATGCCATGGAACTCAAACCCAAGGTCTTACAAGTCATCATATTTCCTTTTCATGCCATGGGACTCAAACCTATGGTGTTATTATATATATGCCTTAGGACTTGGACCCAAGGTTTTAATCATTGCCTCTAGAACTAGAACCTGAGGTCTATACAATACCATTGCCCAAGGACTAAAACTCAAAGTCTTAATGATGCTTCAGGACTAAAGTTTTAACTAATCCTTGCCGTATGACTCGAACCCATGGTCTTTCCTATGTCACACTCACAAAATCACTTATATTTGCAAATAAGTTCTTAATTTCAAGTACAAGTCAAAGGAAATCATAACATTTCGAGAACGTTTTACATTTCACATGATCATTAATCCATACCAAAAATTTATCACAACCAAAAAACACACAATTAAAAATAAAACCAAATAATGTCCTATGTTTCAATATTTTTCACAATGCATAAAGATTTATACAATTATAATGCATGCATCTCACTATGTACTAATCTTCCTCCAGCCCTCAATTGTTTCCTCATATTTCTATAATTATACCTATCATCAAGAGGTTTTCTCAACTTAGGCACACACTTTATTTATACTATCTAGTTTCCCATGATACCTATGATCATACCAAGAGTTATATCAACTTATGGGATATGTATAGTTAGTACCCGACACAGTTATTTGCGAACCTTAAACCTTTTAAATTTTTTTATTATTATTAAGATTTTTAAACTTCCTTCTTTAGTACATATATGTATTCAATAATTATCCTCTAGGCTTATAAGTAACTATTCTCGATTATGCAATTTTAAATCTTAATATTAATACCAGTACTTTTAAATTCCTTTTTCCCATATCATAACTTCTATCTCCACCCATTAATGCGTCTTGATAACTCACACATATTCCACAAAATTTCTAATATACAACTCACTATTATGCATAGATTAAGGCCTACCTCACATAGTTATAACAAGATTTTGAGTGAGATTTACTGGCTTATCCAGCAGCCTCAAGTTGCACCTTGCAGATCCGCACCACTTTGGTTCCAACCCAAATTTTTGAACTGCTCCTAGTAGTGCTATAAACTAGATCCCAAAACATATTTAAGGTTAGAACACCTTTATTTGTCATTCCTCTTGCCTGAAATTACAAAATCTAACACTATTTCACACATTTGGGAAAGATATTCATCAAAACTTCCTTTGGTTCATCATGAAGTTTACTATGATGAGGGACTGTGGTTCTAAGCCTTCACACTTGTTCAAGTAAACCCTAGGGTATCCCAAGGCACCCAAACAACCTAAAATTATCCCAAAATGAGTATAAAATCAAGGGAAATACCAAAGGTATTTAGAATCAGTGTTACCTAGGTTTAAATGCCATGAAAACATCCCCTGTGCATGCCTCTCCTCAGCCTAGGTGTGATCCCCCTTAGTTTCCTTACTTTTTCCCAAGGCCTACTCTAAATTTATAAACGGACCATTCAGGATTTGGTCAATCGCATGGTATAGTGCAGTAGACTACACCTCTAAATAATACCCAGGTTGCACTATAATTTTTTTCCACAACAACTAATATTTTTTTCTAACTCCTTCATGACACTGGTTTGATGAAAAATATTAGGCATAGCTCTAAGTGCACGTCAACATATTTAACATAATGGTCCTAGAACCTCTAACCAAACACTTAGGATTTTGGGATGTTACATAAATAAACCATTTGACACTTGAAATAGGAAATAACATTATAACTGCATTCATCATAGCATCTAAATGAAAGAGCAATATGATAAACTAAAGATGTTAGCTTTGGGTTTTGGATACATGCATACATGCATGCATGGGTCATAATTTAGTTTTTAAACTAATTTTTCTCTGGGTTGATTAAAGCTTAACCCTTCAGCAATTTAGTTTCGTTTCGCAGGTTTGTAAAACATGTAGTTACATTCATCGATTTAATTCCAAAAGCTATAGTTAGGATCAGTTAGGGGCTATAAAGAGAGAGAAAGGGGGATTTTAAGAGTAAAATCATGAATTAAATGAATCCCAGATTGTTGATTTATTTTGTATCAAATATTTAGAAAATTTGTTTGCATAAAATATGTTTCTTTATATGTCTAAAGTTGTGTATTGTCAAGGTATTTGAAATCATATAGATAAACTTGCTTAGATTGAAGCATTAGGACACCCTCAATCCTAGAGTTGATCACATCCTAGTTGGATGGGTTTTGACAGCTCAACACTCTCTATGTTTCATCTTTTACATATTTATTACAACTAGATAACACATCTTGGTCGAAAGGTGTAGATAGTGCTGTCTTGGTAGGCTTCCTATCCTTGAAGGGTGATTTTAGAGACATGATAATGGAAGATGGTAACTCCATGTAGAGAGCATGCATTCAAGTTGCATTTTGTGGTTTTTAATGCCTAAAACATGTTGTACATATCTTTATATGGGTTTTAAACCAACATTTGCACTTTTGAGACATTTTGGCTTATGTTTTATGAGAAAGGAAATATGTTTTCTAAATGATGTTGGCATATGATTTTGTATTATGTTGACATGAATTTGAGTCTAAGGCTAATAAGGGAAGGGTTTTCAAATGACCCTAAACCTACGCAAGTCATGTACCAGTGGAGTTGTGACAACCTATAGTACAAGCAGAAGTTTCACAACTGATATATAGAGCTTAGCTCTCGTAAATAAGAAGAATATCATCCAAATACAAAGACTATAATCCCTAAACTACAATGAGCAAACTCATGTAACCTATGTGACATCAAGATTGGAGTTCATAGTCTTCAAGCATGATTCCAAGAATGCCTTGCCGATTCAATCAATAGAAAGTTCAACACTCACGTCAAGAACATACCTACAATGACTAAAAATATGAAACACAAGGAAAGATGAGTCTTATAGACTCGGTAAGTGGAAAAATATATAAAATAGATAACAAAACACAACTTTTAAATAAACACCGATTTGATTTAATTATTAAGTTTGAAATAACATCCTTTCATATTATCACAATTTGTACTTGAGGATCCAAAATAGTTCATATAGCCAATACTTGTTTAACACATTTTTTTTGAAATACCCCTCAAGAAGCAATTAGTTATTTAAGAGAAGTTAGAAATTTCAATTATTTTTAGTGGTCAATTAAGTTTAAATATGGGCCTATAGTAGGAATTTTGAAAATTAAGTGTATTACCAAGTTGCTTAGGGACTAAAGTTAGCCCTTGAAAGATAACTTTGGGTTCGGGCATAAATAACGCAAACCAGGCGAATTGGACTACCCCATCCAATTGACCAAATCATAGGTTCTAGCACTATATAATTATAATTAACTCTAAAAGACCTAGAAAAAAGAAAGAAAGAGGAAGATGACTAAGTGTAATAAGATAAAGAATTCTAAGTTGTGTCCCATGGTTTAGTTATGATTAACTCTCAATTTTATACTAAGATGACTCCTATTTCTTCCATATGCCTATAGAAATCTTTGTTTTGGCTTCATTCTTGATTGTAGAATCTGTGTGGGAGTGTTATTTCATGGTTCTTACCATAGGATCTTTGACATTTTCCCCAACTTATGGATCAAACCTTAGGCTTGAGTTAGCCTAAGAAAAGCAAATCAATATGAATTGATTTCAGCCATGATAATACTTGTAGATAATTCTACCTTTATCATTTTTGTCTAAAACATCCAAAAGATGAATCTAATACATATGCAAGTACCGCGATAATGCTTTGACAAGTTTGGTGAGTGGATTTCATATATGATAGTTACTACCAATTGTCTTTCCTAGTGTTTGCATATGAATATGAACATGATTTCGTAATTGTTTGACATTCCAGAAGTGATTTTGAACAAATTGATAATATTTTCTGTAGGATCTAGTTGTTTATCTTAAGTGTTTACTATACAAGCATGTGTTTTAAAATTTGTAAAACATTGAAGCTTGCAAACAGGTGGAAATAAAACATAGAGGCAAATAACTCACAGCTAGAAGGAGAAGTAAAATAGATAAGAATTTTTGTACCTCTTGTAGTCACTTTAATCTTGTAATATACTTCCCAACCAAGCACACTGCCTGCCTATTCTTTGAAAATTACCTATCCATGATACCTACGGTGAATAGGATTAGTGATTTAAATAAAAATAAAAGATGAAAGAAAAATAATTGATAGCTTTTAAAATTAAATTAGAAAGCATTCCCCTTTGTTCCTCTTAAGATGGTGTGAACACTATAGTGGCACACAAAAGAATCTAATTTCTCTCTTGTGGTTTCTCTCAAAACCTTATGGCTTTCTCAAGGTATTTTTCTTCTCAATGTGACAGCCACAAGATTTCTCTCCCCTCTGAATATGCTTAGACGGCTAGAGAAGGGAAAGGTTGCATGTATATAGTATACTAATCCTAGGTCATGTGAGAGCATTTGAGTGTAATTCAAAAATTCAATCCTTAACAATTAAGGATTCACATGCCTACTAATGGGGAATATTAGATAATCAAATTGCTTAATGATTTAACAATTAATAATCATACTATTAATTTTGATAATAATATATTTTATTTAACAATCAAATAAAATATGTGTGGCTTTCTAATTGGTCATGCTTGAATTAAAATTCAAATAAATGAATTTTACTTAATTCAATTCCTTTAACTTAGTTAGTTTTATAGTGAATGTAGGTTACTTAAGAAATTAAAATTATTTTAATTTTCAACCCTTATTCACTTATATAATTAGGATGATTAGGAAGGAATATATTTGACCATGTCAAAGACCAATTCCCTTCCTTTGGCAGGCACCTCTCCATCACATGGGGAGGAGGTTGTTTTACAAGTTTAAACGATTCAAACTTTGCAACAATATTAAGATAAATAATTAAATTAAATTTATCCTAATAAAATGCTATAGCATAAATTCCTAATTAAATGGGAATTTAATTTTATTTTAATCAACTTCTTCAAATTAAATATTTTAACAATTCAAATATTGATTTAAAGTAGTTAAACCAAAAATAATTACTAAGATAAAGGTTGTCTAAATTGAGACAACACTTGTCTTAATTAAGACAAACTTTTGTCTTAAAATTTTATTGTCTAATTAAAACAACACTTTTTTAATTTATCTCTTTAGTGACAAAAATATTTCTCACATTTTCAAGCATGTTAAGGAAAACATTTTTCCTAAAATAATTCTTTGTCTAAATTAAGACAATTCTTGTCTTAATTAAGACATTAGTTGAAATGTTACTAATAAACTTCATCTTAAATTTATTCCAACTCAATGTGGATTGAATTCTCCAAAGCTAGGTGGGGAATTCATTTGGACATAGGAATTTCAAGCTCCAATAAACTTGGGATTATTTTAATCTCATTAAGATAATCCAAGTTTATTAATTATGAAGTCACTTCACCAATAACTCATGATTGCACTCTTAATAATTTCTAAAATTACGAGAAGTCAATATTAAATATTGATTTGTCCAATTTGAAAATCTAGTGTTTGTGAAACCCTTGTATCCATCCATTGACACAAGGTAAAATTATCGTTTTACGCCTTATGTCAATTTTGTCCCCTAGTCTCATATTTCATCCAATAAATGACTAGATGATCTTTTAGAACTTTTCTAAAATTATTTAGAAATGATGAGTAGCTAATTCATCATTTCACTGGGCCTAGATATGTCACTTATATTCCAAAAATACCAGAAATGATGTAATGCTACGAACTCGATTTCTTATATTTATGTTCTTGGATATTCACTCTCATTATGATCTCAACATATAAAGTATTGACCAATGTCATACAATGATCGTGTCCATAATATATCAAATATCACAATGTTCATGAACACGAGTCCATAATCCATCAAGATTTTGGTTTTGCCACTAGTAGATACAATGTGTGTGAGTTCAAGTTCAAAGTAACGGTATCAACTTAAACTTGATATCTCACTTGATTCCAATTCATTTATTAGTGTCATTATTTGAAGTGTACTACTTCAATTATTTGAGATTCATTATTCCTTTAGAAAAGAATCACATTATTTTTATGGAGGTAATCCAAACACTACAATCTTAATTGAATAGAGTGATCGGCTATATTCAGTAATTGTAAAAATGTTTTAAATTCATCCAAAGATGCATATCTCATTTTATATAACATTTATCCAAATGTATATTGGTTTATTAGAATCTAGGAACCTTAATAGCTAGAAAATAAAACTTACATAAATAAACTCTTTATTTATTAACATTGAAAATGTATTTATAGCAAATTGGGAAATACATCTTGCTTTCCAGGGCAACCTATTCCCAACATTTTCATGTATATATGTTAACACTTTCAACACTTAAACATGATCGAATTGACATTTGGTATTTGTTTTATTTATAAGAAGATTTTCTAGTGTTGTGAAATAATTATTTTATTGTAACGCCTTAAACACCTAAACATTTAGTTGGAAATTTTTGATCGTTGAGTCATAACATGTCGATGTGCAGTAGGACTAATCCTTGAAAATTTGAGATAAAAAATTGGCATGAGCATGTTAGGAATGGATTGAAGGAATTAGTCAAATTTCAAGGTAATTTGAGATTTATATGCAAGTACAATCCACCGCACCATACCTTGCAATCGATCAAACTTCTCTTAATACCTATAAAAAGGAGGCAATTCGAGCTTTCGAGAAGAGAAAAGTGGAAATCTTGGGGTTTCTACCCTAAGTAAAACTCTTCTAAGTAATTTCTACCCCATTTCAATATTCATGGTAAAGAGAAAAATTTTATGGGGTTTCTCAGGAATCACCACAAGTAGATAAAGGTGATAAATTAAATCCCCTTAGTAAATTATTCGATGGCTTAGGAAACTACACATTCTAGAGATATTAGGGGTTTAACAGATTTTGAGACTTTTCATTATTTCAAGCAAGAGAAACCTTACCCAAATGATATCAAAGTTTGAGACCGTGATGGGGGATAAGTAGATCACGAGGGAGAGATGGAGTAAAATAATTGTGGGATGACGCCACAAGAATCACTAACACATAGGGTAGCGGAAACCGGTGAGGCTATGGGTTTGAAAACTCAAGGTAAGGATAACAAAAGAAAAAATGTATTATGAATATTAATAGAATGATTAGTATGAAATAAAACGATTCCAGGGCCTATGGTTTAGTAAATTACTAATTGATGGTTACATGATATAAAGAATAGGGTCTTAAGAAAGTGGAGGGTCCATATATAGATGAAATGAGACTACACATGGGTTCTTAGAAGAGAAGACATTAGATGAATGGTGATGATTATGCATGATATAATCATGATGTGGCACTTACACTTATGTATAATATTTCCTTTCCATTGAGCATTTGAAATTTCATTTCTTGTTCAAACAAATCATGTGATCCAGTAGTTTTATTTCAGTTCAAGTAATCGTATAATCATTTTTATTGGGTTAACAGTATTTATGCCATTTCATTCTAAAAGGATAAACTTTATGAGAACCCATAGTATGATTTAACTAAAAAAGGCATATATGTCAACATGACTATCTTATGATTTTTGTCTCGTAAGTTATGGGCTTTATGATCCATAGTTGTATTGTGGTAGAGCCACTAGGTGCACTTAGGTCTCAACCTCTATCAGTTGAGTTGGTCCTAGTAGAGGGTTTGTTTTCTCTACTCCTATTCAATTGAGTTGGTCCCAGAGGTGAGATATTTATTTCCTCTCTCATTGAGTTGGTCATGGAGGTGGACAGTTTGGGTTCTTCCATGGGACTCTGTGGGATCCCATATTCTTAGTTGACGATTGTTTCAAGTTGAGGTTTCAAAATCTTCCATAGCATCTCTCTGCATACAAAAGGTTTATCACTGCATTCATTAGGGCTTCTTAGGAGCTAAGAGGAAACATGCATTAGAGGTAGACTTGTGTACTTCGAATCTATGCATACATGCATTGCAAGAGATATGATTTTTTTTTCTCACTAGGCTATTTGAAGCTCACCCCTTTGGGATTTTGTTTTATTTTTCAGGTCCATCCAGCATATAGTCACATTCACTGGTCCAATTCCCAAGAGCTACATATAGGAAAGGTTTTGGGATGTGAGAGAGAGAGTTTGGAAATGTTAAATTGATTATAAAGTAAACCTAGATTTTTTATTTGTATGAAACATGATTCTAAAGTATTTATTCAATGACAAATTTTTTCTTTATTTACGATCATAAATAGTTTTGGACAAGTAGTTTGAGTGGTAAGACTTGCTTGGGTTAGCAAGTCGAGTTACCCTCAACCTATCACCACTCACAGCCCGATGGGCTGGGTCATGACATTTACATATGGTGATATCAAATAATTATTTTATATATTCTAATGATGTTAGTTATAATGTTTATTCTCATAAAAATTATTTTGTGAATGTTATTAATACTTTAAATCTTTGGTAATGAATTTTATGCTATCATGGATATATTTTGAATTTGTTTTGTAATACTTTAGTTTTGGGATCATAAAGAACTTAAAGTGTAAAATAACCAGGTGCCTAAGGTCCTATATATGACTTGGAATGAACTGCCTATTTACACCATGTTAATGAAAATCCCTGGTGTCTGTTCAGTTTTAATAAAGAAAAGCCTATATATATATATATATATATATATATATATATATATATATATAAGTCAGGATAGATGATTTTCCTTAGCATATGTAAGACTTTGAAACACATTATATGAGTTCATCAGGATGGATATTCCTTAGCGTTTGTTTAATCTATTCCAATTCGCCAAGACTCAATCCTGTATCATCAGGTTAAGATCACTCCTTGACTTTACATTAGTTCACTATGAGAAAGTCAACAGCCTTAGACTGTTCCCCTTTTGTTCTGGAACAAGGAATTACTTATGTTATATTGGAAGCTTTTGCTTTTTCTGAAACTTTGAATTTCTAACATAAGTTTTGACCCTCATATTATTGTGAAACATATTAACTCTGTCTCTTGAATAAGTTTTCTTTTGAAATAGTTTTTATGCTTTCAAATGAGCCTCTTTTTGAGAAATAAATTCCTTGTAAATCTTGCAAGTGTTTTGTATCGAAATCTTTGTATTCTAGATGTCTGATTTATGTATTGGTCGGTATGCCCATCTGTTGGAGATATTTTTGGAAAAACATATATACATATATGTATATAATTATTTTTGTTTGGTTTCTTAGTTTTTAATAGATATACTTCCACTTACTAAGTCACATAGACTCACCCCTTCATTTTCTCATCTTTTCAGATTTTACACGAAGCTAAGTTGCCTCCTCTATTGTTTTGTTTTACCACCTTGGATCATAAAGGTAAAATTTTGGAAGCAAGTTAGGGTTCTTTTGAATGGTTTTTGTAGTCACATAGGAGTCTGCTTTTGGTTTGCATTGTATTTGAAATTTTTTATTGAATTATGTTATGTTTTAATTTGATGGAGCGAAGCTCCCTTTGGGTTTCTAAACATTGACTGTATTTGGGGCAAGGTCCTATTTTAGGGAATACTCTACCAAATTTGTGAATGCATTGCAAGTTTTAAAAATATTTTATGTCTTATTTAAAAACTTCATTATTACTACATCTACGTGAGTCTTTTATGAGGCTTTTGGAGTATAGGGAATATCTTAATACTCTGTGTCAGTCACATCTTAGATTCGAGATGTGGATTTTTGATAATTTTTATACCATAATACCATAACAATACCAATGAATAAAATCTAGTATCAAAGAATTTAATCAACCTAACTTTTTGTGAAGAAATGTGATTAACTTGATTATTTAGGACTTAGTATCACCAAACTGAAACTAAGTGTGTGTGTGTGTGCATATATATATATAGGGCATATCTTATGAGAGGAGATGACTAATACAAGAGATGAGAGGAATAATTAATAGCCTTTGGATCAATATCAATGACTAGGATGACATATCCCATTAAATGGTCACGTGATACTCATGTGATCAATTTTCCAACCTTCATGTACTAGTTATCTCACGCGCACATGAAGTAAGTTCATTTTTTGATCTCTCATCTACCCAAAACTCAAAACTCATCTTCCTTCGTCGTAGCAACTGAGACTCTTCCTCCCAGCAACAACCGAGTATCTTCCCCTATTCTCTAAGTTCCATTTGAAACTCTTCCTCTGTCGTAGCAATTGCCATTCATCTCTATCGCAACCACCACCATTGGTCTTCACCTCAGCAGCCATCGTTCATCTTCTCAGTAGCAACCAACAAGCATCGTCCTCCATTCTCTGTGGCAGCAGCCACCATTCATCTTCGTCATAGCAGCTAAGCAAACCCTTGTGAGATTGTTGAATGGTTTAAGGTGAGTGGTTAACTTTCTCTTCTTATATGCTTAAATATTGTTAAATTTCTTACTTGGCCAGTCTTTGTAATTTTGATGTCTGAGATAGTGAGATATTTTCCCTACCTGCATTTTTTCCCCTTATTTGGAGGCTTGCTACTTAGCTTTTCTTGCTACCACTATCAAGCGATTCTACATTGTTATATAATGTGCTTTTTTCCCCTGTTTAAAGGGTAATATTTTTCATGTCTTGTATAGTTTTTTATACATCCTAAAGGGAAGTATAAAGCCTTGGAAAAATATGGGAAAGATTTGACAGTAATGGCTAAAGCAGGCAGACTTGACCTAGTCATAGGAAGAGATGATGAAATATGCAGGTGCATTCAGATTCTCTCTAGGAGAACAAAGAATAATCATGTGCTAATTGGTGAACTTGGTATTGGAAAGACTACAATATTGTACCAAATTTAACAAGTTATTAAGACTCACCAGTAATTAAGACCATTTGGTAGGAATATGAAATGATGCCAAAGGCTGCTTGAGATCAGTGAGCTCCACGAAGGCTAGAAATCACTACAAGAAAAAATTCAATTTTCTGCGGATGTTTGCTGCAGATTATTTTCGCAGGTACTTACCTTCGGTATTTCCTGCGGATAGTAAATCCGCAGGAAAATTTCATGCAAATTATAAATTTGTAAGAAAATCCCCATGAAAGTTTGGTGCCAAAATGTTCGAACAATCTGCTGCAAAATTTCTTGTGAAAATGTTTGGCAGGTAAAATCCACAAGTAAATCCGCAGGTAATGTTCTTGCAGATAGTAAATCCGCAGGAACATTACATGCGAATTATTAATCCGCAGAAAATTACCTGCGGATTTAAAATCCGTAGGAAATTTTTGATGTGAGTTTTTTAATCATAATCTACTGATTTTGATTGATTCAACCGTTAAATGACACATAAGTTATGTGTTAATATTCTGTGTCAAGGGTGGTCAAGATCGAGCTACAAGCGGGGGCCGATCGGAGGTACTTTTGGCTTTTAATGGTATGATATGATAGTTAATTATAAAAAAAATATACAAAAATTTAAGTGCAAGATTAAAATGATGAATGGTCAAAAAATCAAAAATTTTAATGACGTAAACAAAAAGGTAGAACAAAGTCTTTTATAAGAGATATAAATCTTATCACAATAGCAAATAATTAAAAAAATGTACTATATTTTGTAGGCATCATTTTCAAGGTGGGTTTTTTCAATCGAACGGTTAAAATTTGGAAATTTTAAAAAATTTATGAAAAGAATTAGCAATAGTAGAACGTATGAATATGTTGGCATATCACCTTACTCTCTTGTAAAGGAAAATGAATGTTGGATCAACATCCTATTTGATTTTAGTCAATTTGACCATTGGATCACACATATGTTGCATGCCTAGTTTGCGTGCTAAGTGTAGGGAAGATCGGGCTGCGATCAGTATGCGATCAGCACAATTTTACGCCTTCTAAGTGCACGATGTGATAGTAAATAATAAAAAAGAATACACAAGAATTTTGTATAAAACAAAGATGGTGAATGTATTCAATCGAACGGTAAGATTTTTAAAATTTTAAGAATACAATAAAAAAAGGTAATAAAGAATGTTGTGTAAGTGATTTAAACTGTATGATATAATAATAAATGATTAAAAACGCGTACTTAAATTCGTGTGCATCAAATTGAAGGTATATTTTTTCAATCCAACGATTGTATTTTCGAAATTGTGAAAAAAGTGTGTACATTAATTATATGTGCATTAAATAAATTATTACCTGCGGATTTATAAATCCGCAGGAATATTACCCGCGGATTTAGAATTCGCGAGTAAGATATACCTGCATATTTAGAATTCACGGGTAAACTAAATGCCTAAATCAGAAATTTCCCTCATTCTTCTCTCATTTTTGCGCCTTCCACCGCCGAAATTTCTCTCCTTCTTCTCTCATTCTTGCGCCTTCTCTCATTTAGCCACGGTTGCCTAGCCTAGCCGCCGGAGTTCGTCGTTGCTGTCTATCCCACCATCGTCTACCGCTGCTCTGTCGATGGCGTTGGCTGCTGTCCAACGAGAGCCACCGTGCTGCATCGTGGAGTGGCCCCTTCTCCATTTTGGTTAGTTTTTCTTTTCTTTAACCGCTTTAGTTAGTGGGTCTCAAAATTACAATTGCTGTCTGGAATTTGTGTCACTTATAACCAAGGTATTGCCCTAATAAATAAAGATGAGGTGATTGGATTGTTTGGTTCATGTAAGTAGATTACCTTTCCTTCTGCAGAACAGTATACCTCTGTTTTGTATTTAGTCTCTCTTAATTTTTCATTTCCATCCGTATCATTTATGATTTATCATATTTAATGAAGAAGAAAGCAGTGGATAGCTAGATATGCTTCATGGGCATGATAGTGTAAATGGCACCAGGAATGAAGGCATGTCTTATTAATTACTTTTGTTATTGTAAAATTGCATATAACTCCCATTTACCCCTTTACCTGATCAGTAATTAGTTATTAACATTTAAAGCTACACTATTTTAATCACATACACACACACACGTTGGCCTAGCTAGAAAGAGAAGGGAAGGAGGATATGATTTAAGGTGGCTGCTACCAGAAATGTCCATGAACATGATTTAAAGACAATTTTTTCATTTAAGGTGGCTGATTTAAATCACACTTTAGGTCTTTGAAAAAACAATTTTTTGAATAGATACTTGAAATTTTGATTGTTCAATTTGGGT
>JASKGM010029692.1:0-26119 GCA_034509205.1 Ceratonia siliqua | reverse complement strand
CTTACGGATATTCACCTAAGGGGCAACTCCCCTTAGGGCCCCAAGGGCCTTCTAGCTAAGGATGCTCCCGCATCATTAGGGCTTGTTTGATTACTGTTCTTGAGAACATTTTTTTTATTTTAAAAATAAAAACAAAAACACCTGTTTGGCAGAGGTGTTTTTGTGGGTGTTTTAAAAATGTTTTCTAAATTTGTATATAAAAAGAAAAATGGAAACAACACTAACATGTTTGCAAAAAAAAATTGTTTTAAGAACACTTATTTTCAAGGTAGAATTGAAAATTAAGAATTTGGTGCCCATGTGGCACCACTTATAATCTAAATATTATTGGTATACAATATTAATGAAAAAAACATGTTTTAAAAAAAATTATCCAAACTTTTCTGCTTTCTGTTCTTCGAAATTGTTTTCTTAAATTGCTTTACAAAACAATTTTCATAAGCAAAACCAAACAGGCCCTTACATTTTGCTTCTTCTTTTTTTTCCCTCTACTAAAGAAATCAAACTTTTTATGGTGGATATGATTTAAAATTTAAAAATCTATCTTTATAGCAGATTGGCAGTATTAAATAGTGGTTTAATGCCAGGTCAACTTTACACACAATATTCATATGCAAGAAGTTGGTGTTCCTTAGTTTCTGCTAATGGTATTTAAACCATTAAACCCCCTAATGTTGCCCAAGGTATTAACATTTTACAGGACTCTCTGCTTTAGAAACCATAAAAGCAACACCAACTAGAACACTCACAAAGGTCTTCTTTTAAGATGTATTTGTGATAGAAACAGCTGCACATTTATAGGGATGCAATAGTCAGCAACAAACTTAAGTTTTTCTCTATGCATTGTCCGTTTGACTGAAGTAATGACTCCTCTCCAAAGGAACCCAGCAGGTTAAGGGTTAGGGTTCAATCTACTTGTATAATGTCTGTCATTTAATAGCTCATAACATTTTCATTTAATCAATGCTTATAAGTTATATAAACATACAGGATTACTTTAACCTACCTTTCTACAAACAGATATAAATATCTGAATGAAAACAAAGAATCTGTATTGCCTTTTCTCTGACAGCAAATTTGTTGTACACTTACAGATGCAACAATAACATTGCCTCAAGGTGGGTGCTCCATATCTCTACTTATCTGAGTTCAAGCCAAATCAATAACATTTCTGTCTTATTTTTCAGTGAGAGACAATCTTTTTAGTTGTCACATCACTCAATAAGACCCACCCATACTCATCAGCAACTGGCATACCCATTCCTGATTTAATCAGCTGAATTAGCCAGTTGTTGACAGGTTTTGCACAACAAGTTACATCTGTAAACCTAACCAACTCCTAATTAGTCCAACTGAATTGGTTATCTAGTCAGGGTTCAAAACATTGGTCTCTACAAAAGCTATAATTAATAAGTGACCTTAGCCAGAAGCTTCAGATTGCTTTTAAAAAAATAGCACAGAAGTCTAAATGTCATCTAAATTAGAAAATCATTCCATAAAATGTGTGAAATAACAGACAATGGAGAGAAAGAGAAACACACACTAGAAATTCTAAAGTGTGTTGGATGATCATTCACATTGTAATCAGCTCTATTTATACTAGGAGAGAGGTGTTACGGTATTAAATGATACAGCTGGTACAGCTAATGCTAATTCCTATAGTCAACTATAGCTAATCCTATAGTTAAGGCTAAGAAACGGACACTGACATGGATACAGGATACAACACGATACGGACACAATACACCTCCAATTTTGAAGTATCGATGCTTCATAGTACATCAATCAAGCAATCAATCAATAGCTAATGTATAGCTGATTCCATCTAACACTACCCTTTAGGCTGGAGCATTTATATCATATGCTCCAAGCCTGTTACAATTGTAAGTGATGTGACCATGGAAATTGACAGCACTACTAAAAGCAAGAGAAGTGACTGGAGAAGTAACATGCAGCAAGGGAATAGCAGCAGCACCACTGTTAGGATGCACAGCGGGAAGAGCGGCTAGAATGAAACACAGCTAGAGAAATGGCTGCAGTACCACCGGTGGTCAGAGCTCCAGCCCAAAGAGCAACCACTAAACTTAAAACTCTCTCTACCCAAGCTCTAATACCATGTAAAATAAGAGACAAAGGAGAGAAAGAGAGACACAAGAAATTCCGAAGCATGTTGGATGATCATACACGGTAATCAGCTCTATTTATACTAGGTGAGAGGTGTTACAGTATTAATGATGTAGCAGGTACAGCTAATGCTAATTACTATAGTCAACTACAGCTAATCCCATAGTTAATGCTTATTACATCTAACAGGCAATCAATCAATAGCTAACAACATGAATCAACACCTTTCAGTATCTGTTTCTTTCTTATAACTCATGACAGATTAATTTTTAGCACTCAATTTTAATATGTATAGTATCACCAGTTGCTTGTACCTGCCAAAACTTCTTGTTGATGTCCCGATACTTGCAACTAACAAGATCTCCATGATGGCGATACGTAAATGCAATAACAATCTGCCCAAAGTATATTACAGAAACTAGTGAGCTGGTCAGTCACTTGTAAAGTAAAAGAGTGGGATGGGACTAACCACATTAGAAGACTCAAACAATATATTATTTCCAAATGTCATTGATATTTTGAAATTTCATCTTTGTTAAATAATTATCAGACTCAAAACCTTGATTAGCTAACTGATAAGTAGAACACTATTGTTTCAACTTTCAAGTGGACATTAAATAATAAAGTTGATAATTTTGATGCTTTTTCTTTTTCTTTGCCTCAAATTGGTTAAACTAATAGCTCCAAATTCAGAACTACTATTAGATATATGCAATGGAGCATCTTCTAGGAAAAACAAAACCAACCTCCCATCTTTTGACTCTCTCTTAGTACATTAATGTAAGTAATTTCATAACCATCAGGATTAATTTATCAATTAACTATGAAATATGAATCCCCAGAAGGCATATATTGTACACCGAACATAGATATCTGGTATTCATATTGCCAGTTCTTTTATTATGAAAAACAGTATCTATCATGTCATATTATAATTAAGCATATGCCCAATCTGATATGACAATAAAACCAGCAAAATTATCACGTTTACTAAGCACATCATTGTTAAATAAACATATTTTTCTAGACTACTCAAACTAAGCTCATAAGCTTCCTATGCCCATATTTTTTACCAGTAAAGATTAAGAGCTACCAATTTTTTCCCCTTAATTTAGAAACTGCACCTGATCACCATATCTTCTCTGCTTAACACCATTTCTCTGCAGAGTCTCCTTTGAAATCAAGCGCTCCGCAAAATAAGCAAGCAGCTGAAATAGGGCAAACAAAGTTGTGTTCACTATTTTGCATGGAAACAAACTAAATTTACGAGCAGTGTAGTTGAAAAAACATATGACAAGCATGAAATATACAGAACAGGATATACTTCAGAATTCAACTTCAATCTCTAACTAAATCCTAACTAGAAAAGAAAAATTAATAATAATAATTCTGATTGGAAAGAGAAACAACATTCACTAGTTGTGAATCAGCTGTCAAGGCAGAATGACACTTGATAGATATCATCATGTAGGCAGAATGAAGAAGACACTTTAACGGAGTTTAACAGAAAAAAAAATGCATAATAACCATTATGCATAAGCAGGATAGACCTTTATAGCAAATTTTAATTGCTTATTAAATTGATACAGAGTTGTGTTATCCTTATATTTTGATGGATCTCGGTTAAACGGACATATGCTAGAAGGAGGAAAGATAAATATGATTTTAATAATCAGACAGATCACGTAGTGGGCCCGCTTGGCAACTGATTTTTGTCTTTTTGTGACGGGTGGTTTTATGGGGGAAGGAGGGCTGTTTTTGAGGAGCAGGCTGGAAGGTGTGAGGGGAGACCTAGCTCCCATATTGCTAGGAGGCTCTGCAATGGCTGGTTATATGCATTCAGCAACCGGGTTCTATCTTCCCCTTAGTTTGTTCAGTCATTTTCAGTTATTGCTTTCTGGTGTAATTCTGGATTGTTAAAGTTGAGGTATGATTTGTGTGGTTCTGCATTGTATCCACTGTTTCATTGGAAACTCAAGCTATTTGAACATTATCTCGTTAATATAGCAGTGTTTTCTTAAGTTTCTGGTTTAATTACCTGCTGTGAGAGTGTGGGTTCCATCATATTTATATATAAAAAATTGTGGACAAAGTTAGATTGTGAAACTGGCAAACAAAACATGCTATGCCTATTTAAACAGTTCAGGGCAATAATAATATTATATAACCAATTTGCTTCTATTAAATACACATTGACAAAATTTAACATTTATGAACATGAGCAACTCTCAAGTAGATATATTGATAGAAAAACCTTTGCTTTTGATCCTGCAACTTTTTCCTCCATAACACGAAATATAATTATAAATTTTAGCTTCTAGGGATGGCAAACTCCTCTCAAGAAATGTAACATAAATATGATATCAAGAAAACTATGGTTATAGGACCTCAACTGATAGATGAAATCTAATTAAGGACCTCCACTTCAGTACCAATTAAAGCCCTTAACTCGTGTGCTGCAAAAAAGAAAGGCTGACATGGCATAAATAAATGCTGATGTGGAATAAACAAATACTTACATGGATTAAAAAAAACCAAACATGACACATTAAATATTAATAAATGTTATTATGGGTTATATGGTTAAAAAAATTAAATAAAATTGGTATATGATGAGCCAGATATGTTAGAAAAATGGGTATTTGACCCTTCTCTCTTTTTGTGCATCCAATTAGTGACACTAACATTTACCCTTTCTTTTTTTACAATTGAAGAGAAATAAATTGTAATGACATTTCTCAATAATACCATAATTTCACTATGTAATTTCTTAAAAAATATAATAGAATTGTCATTTTTCATATAAATAAATCTAGAACTTCGAACCCCAAGCACATAAAGGAATTATACATTTTATATTTTCACGAAAATGATGGGAAAAAATAGCTTGTAGGGATTTGTTTATGCCATGTCATCAATTTTTTCTAGTACTGCAGTTGAGGTCCTTAAATGGGTTTTCATTTTAGGTCCTTAAACTATACTTCACTTGAATGATATGCAAAAAGAATTTTAAAAAGCCTTTCCATTTCTTGAGTAGCTTGTAAGAACAAGTGATGTATTAATCCAACTTAGAGCAAGAGTTTAAACAGTTAAAAAATAAATAAATAAATCTGGAAAGGAAAGCACGAATTTTTAAGGGTGTATCATTGTCTTTGGAGATGTTGAGGGAAAGGATAGTGTTCACGTCCTCTGTTTAGTGTTCTGCTCACAATTTATTCAAGGGGGTTGTTATCTCTGATTTGCAAAGAGAATAGAATGCTTTGCTGCATTCTTATTTAAAGACTTCTTTTTTCTGGTGCTATGTTTTTTTCTTTTTTGAGGTTCTGATATGGACCTTTGGGCCCCAGAAGCTAGCTCATGAGGTTGGAGAGCCTAAGGTCCATATAAACCTCACATTAGAATGCCATACTTCCAATGTGAGAGTCAAGTCCCATACTTTGCAATGGGATCATAATATTGCATACCCCTTTGAAAGTTGGCGTCCAAAATGGCCCATTCTAGCTGCCCACTCAGGATGGTTTCACTCGGCCTGCCAAGCAGCCCTTTCCCTAGTCTCCCCTTCCATATCGACCGGCTCACAATGAAGGCATGAAAGGCACTGATACCACTGATATGGACCTTCGAAAGGCTCTGATACCACTGATATGGACCTTTGGGAGAACCACATCCCAAAAGTTAGCTCATTAGGTTTGAGAGCCCAAGGTCCAGAAAAAACCCCCACATTAGAATCCCATACTTCCAACGTGGGACTCAAGTCCCATATGTGGCAAATGGGTGGGTTTAGGTTGGGTCAAAAATGGAAGGGTCAAGTATGACCCATTTAACTATTTATTATCCATTTAAATTTTTTAGGGGTCATTTTAATAAACCATAACCCTTTTATTAAGGTCAAACCCAACCCACCCATTTAATCAGTTTTAGGTCCAGGATCGGAAGTCAGGTTCCAGATTTTATTATGTTTAAATTCTATCACCCTAAAAGGAGAAATAATAAATGATAAAGAATGAAGTGATGTGTAATCGATAAATAGTTAACCATGGGTTGACTAATAGAAACCAACACACTAGAAGAGAATTTTGTAGGATAATATACTGATAATTATAGAATATTGTCTGTTAGAGTACATAAACTCCAGAGACAGAACAATAATCTTACACAGCAACACACTAATACATAAAATACATAACAACACAATCTCACATCCACTCACAGTAAGATAAATAATTATACAACGCAATACAAAGGTTCTAGCACTTTGAGTGGCTAGAGTGACTCCCAAATCCTAGTTTTCGAGACACTAGGAATCTCCCGAATTTCCCAATCCTCAATTGTCAATTTCAAAATGCCCTCCCTTGACACCTTTCCCACTAATTTATGCAATTCTCCCTAATAACTCCCCTAAATAACTACTACATAACTGCTATTACAACTCCCTTGTAACTACCATTATTCCAAATACCCCTATTTTATTTCCTTTATTTCTTAATTCCCCCAAGTATCTAACATTACCCCCCCCCCCCCTTTTTTACTTTCACCTTGTCCCCAAGGTGAAGATCAGAAAACAATTCCTAAACATAATCACTGTTTCCCATCACAGCAGGGTCTTGTGCCACAGTAAGTCCAATTTCCTCATTCCCATAGTCTTCTTCTAAAATAAGAACATTCATTTGACGATTTTTACATATATGTCCTGGAGCAAATTTTTCTTCATAGCGGAAGCGAAGACCTTGCTCCTACCAGCGAGCTGCTTCGGCATTTGAAATTCGTCTGAAGTTTGCATCTCTAGTTGCCCCTTCTCCCTTGTTAACAGTTGTCCATTGTTGCCATGCTTTGTTTTCCACCACAACTGACGCTATCTGACCTCCACTACCCCTCCAGATGGACGAACCTCCACGTTCTCCAACTCGCACTCCAGAAGGCTTCAATAGCGTCTTGGAATGACCAGTGCACGAAGACAAACATTTTGAGACATGTGTTGGCTGTACTACAAGTGCCATGGACCGGTTTACATCTTCATATCGGCCCAATCCTTCCTTTCTCCTCTCCTTGGCCCAATCCAATATCAAATTCCTTTCTTCAATTTTCTTGGCCAGACCAATCAATTGTCTTAGGGTCATGGGGCGACCCACCCTAACTTCAGCCCTGATTTCTTCTTTCAGCCCATTCCTAAAGAAGCCCATCAAAAGCTCCTCTGATGCTTCGTGTAAAAGAGCAAAGAGACTCTCGAACAGTTCTCTGTACACAGCCACCAAGTCTTCCTGCTGCAACTCCATCAGACGTTCATAATCGTTGCCACTTTAAGAAGGATGGAAGCGATCTATCAATTCCTCCCGGAATTCTACCCATGACTAAACTGGTTAACAGCTATCTAGCCATTGGAACCATCCAAGAGCAGTTTCCTCCAAACAAACAGCTATGGCTTCCAATTTTTCTTACTCTGCAATTCCATTAATTTGAAAGTACCGCTTGATTCTACATAACCAACCAAATGGATCATCACCAGAGAACAATGGTAACTCTTATCTGCAATATCTATTTTCCCTTTCCTCCCTCCTATTGTTTATAGGATTCCTGGTTATCCTCCATGGCACAAACTCAGAATTTGATTTGAAGGCCTCAAACAAGAGGACTGAGTTCCATTATATAGCCAAAGGATCCCTAATTTACAGCCTACAAATTATCCTCAAATCTTTCCTAATTACAGCTCTATAATTACATAATTACAGCCATATAAATGCAAATAAATTAGACTAATTACAGGTATATAATGTTGACTAAGTACAAAACTTATAGACCAACACTCTGTTCACCTTCTTCTCGGTTTGACCCTCCAGTCGACCCCTCAAGGCCACCATGGTTTTGAGCCCTTGACTAGGATATGTGATCTCTGATATCAACCAAATAATCTTAAATCACCCTCATATCATGTTTAGTTCACCCGATTCTCTCCTCTGTTCCTCCACGTTTTTTTCCAATTGCTCCACTCTACTCTTCATCTTTGTACTTACCATTCCCTAATGGATCCTTGCTCTAATACCAATTGACAAAAACCAACACACTAGAAGAGAATTTTGTAGGATAATATACAGATAATTATAGAATATTGTCTGATACAGTACACAAACTCAAAAGACAAAGCAATAATCTTACATAGCAACACACTAATTCAATACAATCTCACATTCACTCACAGTAAGATAAATAATTATACAACACAATACAAAGGTTCTAGGCTCTAGCACTTTGAGTGGCTAGAGTGACTCCCAAATCCTAGTTTTCGAGACACTAGGGATCTCCCAAATTTCTCAATCCTCATTTGTCAATTTCAAAATGCCCTCCCTTGACACCTTTCCCTCTAATTTATGCAATTCTCCCTAATAACTCCCCTAAATAACTGCTACATAACCGCTATTACAACTCCCTTGTAACTACCATTATTCCAAATACCCCTATTTTATTTCCTTTATTTCTTAATTACCCCAAGTATCTAACATTGACCTACTAAAACCCATTGCTTAATAAGTTTATCCAATGAGCCAACCCAACCCATAAACCTAATGGCCTTGCTTTCTTTTCTTCTCCCAAAATCTCTAAATGAGAAGACAAAAGAGTTCCAAGGTAGGCGGATATATCACTGTCCATCAGAATTACCAAAAAGCTTAGTCCATGGCCACCAAGCAAACTCAATGTAGAAAGATAAGATTGATTACCAAATTTCATCTCTATGGGAGAAGAACACATATTCATTTAATTTTAACAATATTTTTTATAGAAAAAGAATTTATTAGGGTATAGGAAAAGAGTACAATGTCAGAGGATAAGAGATACTCATAATTCAAACATTCAAGGAGAAACTAAAAAAAAGAAACATTTAGCTCAAAAGAGCTCTCCAATCCATCTGCAAATCCATAAGGGAAATCCCTCTAAAAAGTCCATAGAGCTGAAACCCAAAAAGATGCCAAAAACAAATATCTCTCCCATAGATGGTGAGGAGGAAGAAAAGTCTTCTTAAAAGCTCTTGCGTCTCATTCCAGCCATAAACACTACAAGCCAGCAAAAACAGCCATTGCCGAAGGATTTTATGTTCCTTTATGGTGCCGAAACCTCTAAACCAAATCGCTAAGAACTGATCTAAACAGGCTAGACAACCCACTGCTCATAAAAAAAAAAATCCCAGAAAGGCAATTCCAAAGTTGCCACACTGCTTCACAACGCCAAAAAAAAAAAAGAAAAAAATAGGTGATTACTTGTCTCCGAGCTCCAAAAACCATACACAAACGTCCAGATAAAAAGCTTAAGCTATAAGGAGGTAGTTCAAGAATGCTTTTAATATATATTTCTACCATGCCTCCTCACGCAAAAGTCCTTTAGTCAATATATTACTCTTCATGAATGAACACAATCAATATCAATAGCACTTTTAAAGTTTAATAAAGCGGGGACAACATTAGAAAACGTGAAACTTAATAACCTCATCACAAAGTGGTTCTAGCAGCAATTCTGCCTCGGTAATTTCTCTTTTTTTCTTAATTTTGGCTACTTGCTGCATTCTTCCATACGATGAACTGCTACCAGTAAAGGCCTACAATAAAAATAGGAGCTGGATCATGAATCCAATTTTGTGTTACTTATGGGGTATAACTGAGACACTTCGAAAATGAAATATCTAACCTTTGTGCTGCCTTTCCACCCACATTTTGCACGGAAGCACGTCCATAAAGCACACCCTCTGAAAAAAAATTGCCAACAATGAATGGAGTAGAAGTATAATACACTGAAAACAAAAAATAAGAAATAAGCTTATGAGAAAATGAGAAGCAACAGACCCATCTTGCGTGATGAAAAGAGATAAGCTCCGTTCACTTGAATCACCACCATGGCACTAACACACAAAAAATAACAGTATCAGCTTGCACATCAAAAACTGACCACAAAGTCATGTTCAAACCTCACTGGGATGAATGGTATGATGGACTACTCCAATTGTGTAGCCCAAATCCTAATGAAAATTTTGAAAAAGAAAAAGACAAAAAATGCATCGATAAATGGAACATCTAAGTCAGATACAATGGTTTGAATTGAGTAATAAACACTCTTCCAGGAAGGGGTCAACCATTCACCATCCAACAGCCAAAGGGTCAGTCATAGAATTTTTAAACATTGGACATTTTATTTTGTTTTATATATGTTCCAATAAATAGGGAATTATTTTTTATATCAGCAATTCAGCATAATCAACTTTCTTTGTTTCTGACTCAAACTAAGTTACTCCTTCACATAATTACATTATATCAAAAATATTTACGTCTTTTAAATCCCAAAATGAAGGGAGAAAGAATTTGTTTCTTATCAATCTTCCAGGACATAAAGTTCATACAATTCCATAACCCAAAATATTAACCAATAGCAAAGACACAACAAAGATAATTTATACACTTCATCAATAATGACCAGCAGTTTATTTATTTTAGTTTTATAATAAACCTATATACTAACACAACAGTTGATAATTTATATATGAAAAGTTTCTGCTACTTGAGGGAGAATTTAACAAAAGAAAGGAAAACAATACCCTTGGACAAAGCAAGCGGTTGTATTGCCCCGGTACGCATATTTCGCTTTCCATTCCAAGCTCCTCCAATTTCTGTTTCAAAATCTTGAATTGCATATCCAACCTATCCTCCTCTGGTTTCTCCAAATAAGCTTTAGAAAACGAAGTCAGTTTCTCAAAAGTTCCTCTACAGCCTCCAATCTTCTAAACTTTAGCACACACAAATACCATTTACTGGGCCTTTCCCCTAGAAAAGGTGAATGACAAGAAGACCTTACCTGGTCTAGGGACATTGGCATGAGAAGTATAAGAATACCCATTGGTTCTGAGTGAAAATAGACGAACATTTGAGATGGGTTTTAAAGCAAACCCAGTAAAGAAGACCCTATGAAAGTGTAGAAGTTGCTTTTGAGATGAAAAGCCTCCAAGCTTTGAAAAAGCTGTGGACTGGAACATGCTTTCGGTGCCCATGAAACCGGCGTTTGAGGACAAAAGAGAAAGTCTATGGAGCAGACTGTGCTGGTAACGCAGACCCATGACTGCTATCAATGGCTTCGTCAAGTGTCTGTGTCTGTTCTGTCAACATGACTCGATGGGCTGTACCGCAATAGTGACCACAGGAGAAGCATAAGGGTTTAAGGGGGCCTTCCCCGTGCCCAAAACCATAAACGAGGGGCGCCTTCGCCGTCTCTAATCTTTTTTTTTTTTTTTCCATCTTCTTTCAGGTAACATTTCAGTAAATTGACTATTAGACGGCCACCTCAAAATAAATTATACCACCACCCCCAATAATAACTCTTCTTTCTCTTTAGTTTAAAATTGACCTTACCTACATTTACATTATAGATTAGTATAACACATTTAATCACCATTTATTCAGTTAACAGAAATTATGAATAAATTAGTGATATGCATAAACTCACTTTCAAATTGTTCTCAATGTAATGTTTCATATACAATTTTTTTCTCACCATTAACATATTGGTGGCTTTTGGCATACAAATATCTTATATATTTGATATATTGGATATCATAGTATAAAATACTATTTGTGGTGAAATTTGAAATGTGCCACAAAGTTCCTATTGTTGATAGGGGAGCAGGACTACTCCTCTAGGTTCTAACTTGTGATTGGCAAAATGAAGGAAAATATTATTGCATTAATGTAAACTTAGGTGACAATGACATAGGGATTGCCTCTGTAAACATGGACAAAATAAAACAAAAATATGATATGCCAGAAAACAACAATAAACAACAAAGGTCAGAAGGACTACCTCTGAATCTGACTAGAAATGGTAAGCAATTACTAAAAACTACTGAAATTAGAGTAAGGTAATTTCAAGTGTCCTATCCATTGTGCAGGAAATCTTATTTCTTTCTCACATGGAACTGTTATAGATGTTCACCGTACTTTCCACTTTTTTATCCATAAACCATAATTTCTATAATTGATTCACTTAAAGAGCATGTAACCATCATTAATCTTATAACTTGTCAGCGTTTTGACCTTTCAACCATCGTCGACCTATAACTTGTTGGCGTTTTGACTTATGGCGACCACTTATTCTGAAAAACCCAATCCAACACTTCCCCCCAGTGTGGTCGACGTTGACATAGAAGATATGTTCAGTACAATGACTTTCCATTTTGCGCAAATTCAAAAGGTGATTACCCCCGTTAATTGCATGTTCCTTGATCCTTGCACCTGCCCATTTGAATTCTTCCACGTCATCCTACTTATTAAAGTGACCTAACATGCTTCATAATTTCCCTCTTCTCTCTCGCTTTATACCATGCCTTATTGCCATTCTTCATCTTCTCCGCTTTATCTTCTCCAATGCTTGAGAAATCTCCATTATCTTCCTCGCTTAACCTAACTCTTCCTTGATCATCCACGGCTTCCTCTAACACTCATGTAGCTTGGCTTTCGCCACTACTTCTGAACCTAAGAGACAAGTATTAGTCTTTGATTCTTGAGGTTCTTCCTTCTTAGGTCCAATTTTCAGTAGCGTAGAAGATTATAAGAATTTCAAAGATTTTGTCCCTAGATCCTTCCCTCAATCCGAGAGCAAACTTCTATTTACACAAGATAGGATTTATGCTTATCCCTGACTGCCTCACTCCAAGCCATTCAGGAATTTTCCAAACCCATCTTTTGAGACTAGTTTTATAGAGTTCAATCAACCTATGGCAATTTTGGAAGAACATAGGTATTTTAGAAGTGATTCAACTATGTCATCATGCCATCACCCCAAATCCACTTTTGTTAAGAGATGCCTTGCAATTTTTGTGTCGTTCCACCAACAGCATGCATCTGCACTATGGTATGTTAAGGCCAACATTATTTGATGTAGCCGCTTTGACGGTTCTATGGCCTCATGGGGAAACCATTATGCCTTGGCTTGTATGTGATGGGTCAACTACATTCTGGTCGACCATAAACAAGAAGAACACTTCCTCCAGTACCTTTATTTGTTTGTCTTTGTAGATTCATTATCTGTCCACCAACACTTCATGTGGTCAAAGAGTTTCTTTCCTTGGTGGTCTTATTACATGGACACTTTTCTTTTGGAAAATTCTTCCTTTCTCATTTACTGAATATGACACAATTGTCATTAACCAATTGATTGGGACTAAGATGACTAATTACGAAATTTCATATAGTTATTTCAGCTTTGGCTCTATGGTATTTTTAAGGATCATATTTGCTTTGTTGATCGTCCTTGAACACAAGATTTAGCCTAACTATCTCCTATCCCATCACCTTGTGGTCGGCTATCCAAATTTTGGCAATTTGTCAGCTCAATTGGTTCAGCCCCACTATCATGCTTTAAATATAGGTTTAAGACAAGGCATTCCTTTTCCAAACACAAAGTCGCCTAGTTTCAGGATATTGACCATGTGCCATCCTCTAAGGAAGATCTAGAGACTAATGTGGAATATTACACAAATCGCATTTTTTCATTTACTCTCGTATATTTTTAGCATTGCAGCCTCGTCGACCTATCTTTCCTGGTGTGGTGGTGCGAGGTTTTTACATTTCAATATTAAGGATTCCCATCAAACTTCTTCCTTACCAAGCTTCACTTTGACCCTTTGCAAGATGCGACCACAGAGTCAACTCCAAAGACCCGAGGTATAACTTTTGAAAAGTATTATAAAGTCAAATGGAACCTTCACTGCCTTTCTTTTTGTAGATGGGAAGCTGCGAAAGCGTTGGCAAAAAAGAAGCAAGCTCATGACTCGCATTGTCACAATAAATGGTGGAAAACTTACCAAAAGGAACAGTTGGCCACTTTAACAAATTTCATGATCCCATTTTTTGTTGGATCTAATTGTTTATCCTAAAGGGACATTTGGTACAGGAAAAATTTTTTTTTCCTAGGAAACATGATTCCAGAGAATCATGGTTCCTAGGAATCTTATTCCCAAGAATGTAAAAATTGTGTTTGGTTGGTCTCGTAAATTCTTGGAATGATAAATATTTTTACATTTGGTTTAGAAGCTATTTTACTAGGAATCTAAGTAATTTTTACAAATATATCCCTATATATAAATTGCAAAAAATTTATATTTTCAAGAAAAATAGATGTTGATGGTTAGGGTTGGTGATTTGGGGTTTGGAGCTGGAGGTTTGGAGTTTAGAGTTTGGAGTTTGGAGTTTGGGGTTTATGGATTGAGGTTGGGGATTTGGAGTTTGGGGTTTGGGGTTTGGGTCTTAAGATTTGGGGTGTGAGGATTTGGGGTTTGGGGTTTTGGGGTTTAAAGTTTGGGGTTTCAGGATTTGTGGTTTGGGATTTGGAGTACTTGTGGTATGATGATTTGTGAGGGATGGTAAAATAATCATTTATATCCCCCAAAATTTTCCCATGAGGTAGGAAACTTGCTTAAAAAGTACTCCCAGGAATCCTGATTTTTTGAAAAAAAATTTTTAATCCTTGTACCAAATGTCAGAAATTAAGATTCCTGACTATTGATTCTAAGGAAAGTTGAAAGAATCCTAGTATCAAATGCCCCCTAAGTGTTTATGGTACAAGCATGAGTTTTAAAAACTTTAAAACATTCAAGCTTGCAAACAAGCAAAAATAAAACACATAAGTAAATAACTCACAGTTAGAAAGAAAAGTAAAATAGATAAAAATTTTACATACCTATTATAGTCTTTTTAATCTTGTAATATACTTTTCAACCAATCGCACTGATAGCTTATTCTTTAGGAAGTACCAATCCACAAAACATATCATGAATAGGCTTAGTGATTAGAATAAAATAAAATATGAAAGAAAATAATTGATAACTTTCAAAGTAAATGAGAAAGTATTCATTTTCCTTTCAAGTATAACGTGTAGAAATCTATCAAAGCACTTGAACAAAATGCACTTTTGCTCTTAATGTTTTTTTCTCAAAAACTTGAGGCCCTCTCAAGGTGTTTTATCCCTAATTTTTTTTACCACAAGGAGAGAGGTGTTAAGCTATATTTATACTAACCTAACCCTAGGTCATTCCTTTGAATTCAAAAATATCATTCCCTATAACTTAAAGGATTCCACACGCCTACAAGGGAGATTAGATAATCAAATTATCTAATTAATTTGTCAATTAATAATTGTATTATTTAATTGATAAATGCATATTTTATTTAACTCTTAAATAAAACATGTGAGGATTTCTAATCGATCATACTTCAATATAAAATTCAAATAAAGAATTTTATTTAATTAAATCTCTTTGACTTAGCTAGTCTCTTAGTGAATGTAGATTACCTAAGAAATTAAAAATCTTTTAACTTATAATTCATTATTCACTAGAATAATTAGGGTAATTAAGAGGGAATCAATTCTCTTCCTTTTGGGCATGCTCCTCTTCATCACATGGGGAAGAGGTTGTCTTACACGTTTGAATAATTCAAACTTTGCAACAATATTAGGATAAATAAATAATTAAATTAATTTTATCTTAATAAAATGATATAGCCGAAATTCCTAATTAAATGAGAATTTAATATTATTTTAATCAACTTCTTCAAATTAAATATTTGAACAATTCAAATATTATTTTAAAGTAGTTAAAAAAATTAATTATTTAGATAAAATATTGTCTTAATTGAAAGAACACTTGTCTTAATTAAAACAAACATTTGTCTTAAAATTCTATTGTCTAGTTAAAACAACACTTGCTTAAATTAGATAATTAATGTGAGAATTATTTTTGTCTCTTTGATGACAAAAATGTTTCTCATATTTTTAAAAGAGATTAGGATAATATTTGTCCTAAAATAACTCTTTATTTAAATTAAAACAACTCTTGTCTTAATAAAGACATTAACTAAAATTCTATCAATTAACTTAATCTTAAATCTATTCTAACTTAATGTAGATTGATTCTCCAAAGCTATGTGGGGAATCTGTTTAGACATAGGGATTTCAAGCTCCAATAAATTTGAAATTATTTTAATCTCATTAAAATAATCTTATTTTATTAATCATGAAGTCATTTCACCAAAGACTCATGAAATCACTTGATTCCAAATTATTTAATAGTGTCATTACCTGAAGTCTACTATTTTAATGATTTGAGATTCATCATTCCCTCATAAATGAATCTCATTCTTTCTATGGAGGTAATCTAAACAATACAGTCTTTATTGAATAGAGTGACCAGCTATACTTAGTGACTGTGAATAGTATTTGAGATTCATCCAAAGATACATATCTCTTTTTGCATAACCCTTAAGCAAATGTATCTTAGTTTATTAGAATATAGAAATCTTAATAGCTAGAAAATAAAGCTTACATAAATAAACTCATCATTTATTAATATTAAAATATATTCACATCAAATTAGGGAATACAACTTGTTTTCCAAGACAACATATTCCCAACATTTTAAACCAAAGAATGTTCCAATTCTAATTGCTCATTTTGCTTTAACTAACATGGTTGTCTCAAGGATTACTCATGTAACCTTGACATGTAGGCAAGCTTGTATAACCAACCTAGTAAGGTAGAGTTTCAATATTGAGCTTGCTTCGCGAACACCTTCATTTGGTACGTATCCTTTTCCTCCTGTATTTATCATTGTAGAACTCAAGTTGTCTTTACATGCGGTCAATAAGTCACACCAAGTCTTCCAGATCCTCTAACTTCAAGACCTATCCCTATCCTCACTTCCTTCTAATGATGAGGAGGTAGGCGAAAAACAGAAGGAGAGATAGAAGCAACGAGCCAGGGTCCCAAGACCTCTCACTAGGAAACGTCCTTGTTGACAACCTAAACTGAGTCTATTATAGTTTCTGAATAGTTTCTTATCTTTGAAACATACTTACCATTTTTATGTGATTTCAGTCCTCTAAAGTGTCAACCTTACAAAGAACTAGGGGCAGTTCTGTTAGGAATATATTGCCCTACAAAGAGAGTTTATTCATGAATCATGGTGTAAATACATTTTATAATTAAATAGAGTTTATTTATATAAGCTTTGTGTTCTAGCTATTAAGGAACCAAGATTTTAAATGAATCAAGATACATTTGCATAAAGGTTATGCCAAAGGATATATGTATTTTGGAGGAATCTAAAAGATTATTCAGAGTCACTGAATAGAGCCGGTTACTCTATTTAATTAAGACTGTAGTGTCTAGATTACCTCCATTGAAGGAATGAGAATCTCCTTAAAGAGAATAATGAATCTCAAATCATTGACATAATTGACTTTAGGCTTTGACACTGTTATATGAATAGGAATAAAGTAAGAAATCAAGTTCAAGTTAATCCCATTACTATGAATTTGAACTCACACATATGCACTTGCTTCTGATAGAATAATGCGGACTCGTGTTCATATCCACTATGACATTTGATATATTAAGGGCAGGAACATTGTATCTCGTTGGTCAAGACTCTATATTTTGGGATCATAGTTAGAATGAACACCAGGGAACATATATCCAAAAAATGGAGTTCATAGTACAAACATCACTTCTAGAAGTTTCAGGAAGATATGTGACAAACCTGGGCCCAATGAATGATGAACTAGCTATTCATAATTTCTTGATATCTTTTAGATATGTTCTAAAAATATATGGCTACTTATCAGATGAAATCTGAGACTAGGAGACAAAATGTCATAAGGGATAAAACAATAATTTTACCTTTTGCCAATCGATGGCTATAAGGGTTCAAAAACACTCGGTTTATAATTAGACAATCAATATTAAATATTGGCTTCTTGTAATTTTAGGATTTACAAAAGTGTAACCATGAATCTATGGTGGAATGATTTCATGGTTGATAAACTTAGGCTGTCTCAATGAGATTGAGACAATCCTAAGTTTATTAAAGCTTGAAATTCCTATGTCCAAATGAATTCCCCATCTAGCTAGCTTTGTAGAATCCAATCCTTCTAAGTTAGCTGAAAAATTTTGGTAAAATTTTATGATAGCTTTTAGTATTTTAAAACTCGTCTTAATTAAGACAACTTATTTAGACAAAACTTGTCTGGAGACAAGAGTTGTCTTAAGTGAACAAAATGTGTGTCTCATTTTTTAATACATTTTTGTGTGTGTCTCATTTTTTGTTGTTTCATTTTTTAACAACATTTTTGTATGTTTAAAGAAAGACAAAACTGTGTCTCATTTTTTCACAACATTTTTGTATGTCTTAAAGAGAGGCAAAAATGTGTCTCATTTTTAGACAATATTTATTTAGGATAAAAGTTGTCCTAAGTGTGTTTGACAGTGTAAGAATTATTTGTCTTAGTAAAGACAAAGGTTGTCTTAAAAAGACAAGAGATAATTTTACATTATTTGTCTTGATTAATACAAGAGTTGTCTAAATTAAAATATCCATTGTCTTAAATTAAAATTTGAAAAAACTCAAACTCTCGAAAAGCTCATGGAGGTCACATCTAACTCTCCTTAGAATTCAAATTAATTTGATTAATTATTCTAAGAAAAAATAGTCAAAATGTAGGAGGATAGGAATTGTGAAGAGTCATTATTCTTGAGAAATCCTACTTACACTAAAAGACATTGAGGTGAAGGAGTTTGATAAAGTTTAAAATTCTATTTATTAGAATTTTAATTTGAAGCACTTTAATTAGTAAATAACGAGAAACCTCTAAGGTATTTTATTTAATTGTTAAATAAAATAGTGAAATATCAAATAAATAATACATATTATTATTTGATATAATTAGATAAATTATTATCTAAATAATCCTAAAAGTAGCATATAACTCGAAGAAGGCTCCTATGGTTGTTAGTTTGACTACAACTTAAAGACTAATGGGTTAGGTTAATATAAATATAACCTAATCCCCCTAGCCGAAATCATATGATACACTCAAAAAGAGAGACGTGTGAGGTAGAGACAAAAACACAAGAGAGGAAAACTGAGGTTTTTGTGAGTTCTTCTTTGGAGTTCAACATTGCTTAACGTAGGAGTTCAAGAGAGCTTTCAAATTGGATACAAGAAAGCCATCATTTTATTTTTCCATTTTTGTTATACTCACCTATTTTCATCATAGGTTCCTTTGATTGGAAATTCACAAAGGATAGGTGGTCAATACGGTTAGTAGAGATGTTATTAAATTTGTTATATGCTAATCATGTATGCTATGTGTGAATAATTGTTCTGTTGTATTTTCAAGCATGGTGTATTTTTTTTTAAATACATGCTTGTATCGTAAGCATATAAGCTTAATAACTAGATCTAACATGTTCTTTAACTGTGCAGGTGTCTGAATCCCAAAGTTCAGCCCTTTCACAACATTATGTTCATTCCAAGGAGTTGCCTTAAGAGTCGATTGGTGACTCTCAAGAAAAAGCCCTTACAAATCCTTCACCGGTTATTGAGAAAGAGCTATATACAGAACATCAAGGTGAATTGTCTCCAAAGGCTTACAATCCACCTGTCGACCCTTAAGGTGAGAACTTTGAAACTACTATTGAGGTCTCATATCAAGAGCTCTCAAGTGAAGGTGAAGAGCCAAAAGGAGTCGATTATTTAAGCATGTTCAACTTATTCGATGCTGATTCGGACGATTTTATCAACAAACAAAATTCTCCTCTAGTCGATTTTGATTCTTGGCAAGACATTTTGCAAGAGGCTTGGGACAATGTGAAATCCAATTTTGTCAAGTCGTTGTTTGAAGTGGCGATCAACCCGACCCTCTAGGAGCAACTCTTTTTGTCTCTAGTGGTTCTAAAAGATGATCGGGATGAGTTAAGTAGTGCCTAGAGTATCGTTGATCTGTTAAGAAATCAAGTTACTTCTTTACTGGTTATTTCCAATCTTGCTCCACTACTCTAGTTGATATATGCAAGGCAAAGTAGGATTTAAAGTCTTTCCTCAAGGGCGGTCAGCAATGTTAGGCTTACGGCTATGTGTTTTTTTTTCTTGAAAAACTACTCTTACTAAGGAGCTAGCCAAAAAAATAGGTTGAAGCGATGAACTACAATAAGCCTTATCTGAGTTTCAAGAACAAATTGCTTAAAAGAATGTCAATATTTCTAAAAGCCGGAATGCTTAGTCAATATTCCAAATGAAGAAGCTACCCTTACAATTAAAGGAAAAATGTACAAAGCCAAAAGGAAGCCATTTCGGTAATCACAGAAGAAGAAACCTCAAGTTCAGGTTGACCTGAAGCAATTGCAGCAAAAATGGTCGGCCTATAGAGATTAAATCTGTCTTTATTAATTCTCTTTAATAGTTTTATGTTTTTTGAATTTTTGGTTATGTATATAGAATCAACCTTTATTTTCCAATTAAACTTTGACTGCTACAACTTTGATTAATCCATTTCAAAACATTGTGGTAGATATTGCTTTCAATATTTTCCATTTACTAACAACATCATTGCACCATTAATATCAATTATTTCGTATGCATTACCACTCAATATATAAATAACTTTAAAAGGTCTCTACAAAATGGGTGACCATTTCCTGTACCTTATATTTTTTTACCAACAGGTAATATAGTTTTCCAAAATAAGTCACCAATACTGAACATCTTAACTCTTATCTTTTTGTCAAAAAAATCAGCAACCTTCTTTTGCATCATCATGTGATTCAGCATGTTCAATCTTACGTCATCTAATTTGTTAAGCTTATCAATCATCATGCTATCATATGTGTCAGCCATATGTCTGAATGTGATCTTCACATTTAGGACCCAACTATGACTTCTAAAGAGATCATTGCATTATGTCCATATACTAACTTGTACTATGTAATTCCTGTAGCCATCTTAGTGGAATTTTGATCGGCCCACAAAAATGATTAAAGATCTTATGCCAGTTCCTTAGGTGTGTGTTGATATGCATCTTAATCATATTTATAATGACTTTATTTGTTGCTTCAGCCTGACCATTTGCCTTGGCATAATAGGGAGATGACGTAAGCATCGAGATACCTCTGGTTTAGGCATATTCTTTCATCTATATACCTGTGAACATTATACCTTTATTAATGGTTATTATCTCAAGTAATCCAAACTTGTGGACAATATGCACTTCTATGAATTTGACTACGACATTTTGTGTTATAACTTTTTAGAGCAATGGCCTTCACCCATTTAGTGAAATAGTCAACTACCACTAAAATGAATGAATGTTCTTGGATGATGATGGGTTAATCTTTCCTATAATATCTATAGCTCTTCTTCAGAATAACCATGGTTTGATTATGAAATGTAGAGTATCAGCTGGCATCTTCTGAATCAGCTCGTGCCATTGACATTCTAGACATCTCTTCGCATATCCTTTACAGTCCTTCAAGATAATTAACCAATAATACTTGTATTGAGTTAGCATCCATTTCATCATAAACTTAGCTTGATAAGCTCCACAAAGACCTTTGATGAGTGTGCCGGAGTGCACTCTACATGCCTTATTATTGAGCTAAATGTGCTATAAATGAAGGGAAATCATTTTAAACTTAGTGTATTTTCTTATGCTTAACTCCCATTCTCTATTCTCAACTTTTAAGTATATTTAAGCTTCAATTTCAAGATCCTAAGTGAAGAAACACAACACAAGTTAGAAGCTTTGGTGCTATAGACTTGAAAACTAGCACTGTAGCTCCCAATATATCAAAATTATCTAAGTTAGAGGACTTGGTGCCACGGCCCCCACCAAGCAGCGCCGCGTCGCCCAACTCAGAAAAGCCAGCGCCACGGCGCCCTTCCACTAACGTTGTGGCGCCTATTTGTGCTTCAGACAATTTCTTCCAAGGCCCTAAGCCATAGCACTGGGAAGGCTACCATGCATGGATTTTCTATTAAATAGGAGCAAAAACACATAAAAAAAACATACCTTTCGGAGAGAAAATAGGGTTATTTTAGTCTGGAGATGAAGTCAGTGATCCATGGAGTATTGAGTTTGTCAACAAGCATGGTTAGTAAGGCTTTAGGTAAAGTTAGGGAAGAAGTTGATTGTTGAAAACATTTGGGTAATGTTTAAATTCATCTTTTGAGTGTTATTGTTTTCAAATCTTTTGTTGAATCCTCTATTTTATTGATTTGATTTACTTGGAGGCATTGAATGATATTTTGCTATGAAGTTGAGTTATAGGATTATAGATTTTAATGGTGACTCAATAGAGAATTTTTTTCATGTTATGAACATAATATTTAGCTACATTATAGTTACTTGCAACATAGTTTCGTCAATTGATTTGGTTTTCAGAGATAGAATTCATGGTTTGAAAGGATTTAACCCTAGACTTGATTTTGAGAGATTTAGGGCTTTTCATTGTTATATCTTCCAATTAGAGATTTGGTGCTATAATTCTTAATTGAGTAATGATTTACTTGAAACATGAACCAAAGTGTTCAATCCAATCAATGGAAGCCTAAAGCTTTGCTATTTCTTTACCCGTATTCCACTTCCATTTAGATAAATCTTGTTACTTGTTACCTTATAAATCATTTATTGTTACTTTCTTTAAGTGATTTTGTTGTAATGAAATTTTGGCGCCATTACCATGGAGCATAGCTTGAGAAGCAATACAAGGCGCACATTATTCAATAATCCAAAAAAGTGGTAATATTATTCCTTCTTTTTCATTGTTGGATAGTTGTGTTTGTTTCATTTTCATATTCTTTATATTCTTTATTATTTATTCTTCTCTTTCCTTACATGTGTAGATATAGAGACATCTTAGGTAGATTTGCCCTTAGACCAGAAGTAGAGGTAGAGTCTAGTACCTTCAAACCCCTATTTAACACTTCATTCAATCCAGAAGAAATGAGTGAGCGCATAGATCAACCTCCTAGATCCCTTCAGGACTATCTCCATCCTACACGCACAGTTACACCATCATGTATCATGTTCCCAGCAAACTTTCCCCAAGTTGATTATAAACTAAGGATGATGTAATTACTTCCTACTTTTCATAAGTTAGAGAGTGAAGACCCTTACTTGCACAATAGGGAATTTGAGGATGCAGTTGCAACCTTTTGTAGTCAAAATGCTACAACTAAGGTAGTAAGGCTTAAATTCTTTCCTCTTTCCTTAAAAGACAAGGTTAAGAGTTAGCTATACTCTTTAAGACCATGTTCAATAGGAACTTAGATTCAAATGACTGAAGCATTTTTTAATAAATACTTTCCCCAGCATAAGACAAGTGCATTGAAAAGATAAATCTCATTCTTTTCATAAAAAGAAAGTGAGACATTGTATCAAATTTGGGAAAGATTTAAGGAACTATTAAACATGTGTCTTCACCATGGGTAAGAAAGTTAGCATTTAGTGAGCTATTTTTACTATGGGCTTGCACCTAGAGAACGCAAGTTCATAGAGATGGTGTGTAATGGTAAATTCTTACAGAATGATCCAGATGAGGCCATTAAATATCTAAATGAGCTTACTGAAAAGGCTTATAGTTAGTAGACTTAGTGCTGCTAATAGTACAGATAGGTCAAGGTTAATAGCAAACCCTACTAGTGGTGGTATTTACCATATTAGGGAAGAGGGCAACTTAAAAGCCAAAGTAGAAATGCTTACTAAGGTGGAAGCATTAAAAGCTAAGGACCCTAGAAAAGCACATATGATTGCTTGGGTAGAGTCCTATGACCAATGTTATGTTAGTGGGGGGTAAATCATTTTAGCCTGAAGTGCCCCACATATAATGAAATAAGAGGGGTGTATGAGAATCAATGTAATACTTTAGGAATGTATAAGAAGCCCAATAACCCTTACTCTAAAACTTACAATCCGGGGTGACAAAATCAGCTAAACTTTAGGTGGAAATCTTATTAGAAGGCACATGCATCATTGTTTCATTACAGTTGGTTGCGTTTGTTATGTTGGTTTCTTTGTTTTACTAAAATATTTACTGCTAATCTCTGTTTGGTTAGTATAAAGGTTTAAATTTTTGGTTATTATTAAGGTGATATTGATCATTTTCATGAACTGTTTAGTAGATTACATGTAGTTGTCTCATCACTTAGGGTGAATTTTAGACGTTTGGGGAATTTGTTTAGCTGTTAAGGTCAAAGTTGGCTTAATTTTGGGTCACTGTTTGACACCTCAGTGGCTTGAGTAGCTATGTTGATTAGATAACGTCATTTGGGTTTTAATTCGTCTCTTCATTGCTGTTTAGAATATTTGTCTAAAAACCTCTTGTTCTGGGCCAGTTGTGGAAAGTAGAAAGGGTATTAACCCTTTCGACATATGTGATGGGTTTTAGCTTCAAATATGATCTAGAAGATACTGGAAATAGGAATTATTTCAAGACCTCAAGGTGCTGGTTATGTGTTTTATTCCACTTCTTTCACGATTCTTGCTGTTGTCTTTTTTTTGTGTAACTGTCTTTGGGGACTATATACTATTCTGTCCAGTTATGATGCTGTATTTGTGCATGGCATATTATTTTTACAAATTAAGGTGCTGTTTGGGGTAAATATCATGCTGTTCTGTCATGCTGTTTAGTAATATACTGCTGTTTATTCTGTTATGCTGCTGGTTTTTCAAGTAAGGGCATGTGCTGTTTTTTTTTTGATATTGCTGCTGGTTTTTTTTAATTAAAAAAGTGTGCTGTTTTTTTTTTCTGTTATGCTGCTGGTTTTTCAAGTAAGGGCATGTGCTGTTTTTTTTTCCTGATATTGCCGCTGGTTTTTTTTTTATCAAGTAAAGGCATGTGCTGTTTTTTCTGCTATGCTGCTAGTTTTTCAAGCAAGGGCATGAGCTGTTTTTTTTTCTGATATTGCTGCTGGTTTTTTTTAATTAAAGAAGTGTGCTGTTTTTTTTTCTGTTATGCTGCTGATTTTTTAAGTAAAGGCATGTGCTGTTTTTTTGTTATGCTGCTGGTTTTTTTAATCAAGTAAGGAAGGTTGTTTTTTTTTAAATAGCTGTTGCTATTTTTTTCAAGTGAGACATGTTGCTGTTTTTGCTGCTATTTTTTTTTTCTTTTTTTGCTTTGTCCCTTTCTCATTTGTACAAATGGCACAAACCTCCTCCATAATTCATTTTGACTATGTTATTGTTGTAGGGATTTTATTCTTGCACGTTTTGCGGGTGTAGTTTTTTTTAATTTTTTTACTTGTTTTTATTTTTATTTTACTTTATTTTTTTTTGTGAAATACCAAAAATTAATTAGAATTTAACATTTTCAAGCTTTAAGGACTTTTAATAAAACAGATGAAAAGCCAAAGGTCATAGGAGATGGATTTTGAACAAAATATCTTAAAGAAGTAGGTTTAAAAAGCCTAAGTCTCTCATGAAGTGTTTTACTCTAGATGTAATTTTTTTGAAAGTATTAAAGGGGATGTTCAAATTGGGTTCCAATGGCCCTCCATAAAATTCTTGAAAAATTTAATTGTGTAAAAAAGGTTCCAAGGACCTTGTTAAGAAAATAATCTTGTTATATTAATATATTTGGAGGAATTTTAAAAAAGGGGAAAAGAAAGAAAAAGGAAGAGAAAGTTCAATGTTTTTTTTGAAATTATATTACTTCTCAAATTTTCGTTTTGAACCCAATATTTTTTTGAAAAATAAATTTTACGCTAAATATATTTTTAATATCTTCATAAATTTTATTTACTCTAATACTTTTAAAAATTACATTTCGACCCCTTAGTTTTCACAAATTTACATTTTGACCCTTTAGTCTTTACAAAGTATGTTTCGGCTCCTTAGTTTTCAAGAATTACATTTTGACCCCTAATATATAGAAATTATATTTTAACCCTCAATTTTGGAAGTATCCATCCTGATCCTATATCTTTGGGAATTATACGTTAATTCTCCAAAACTTCTGAAAGTTAAACTTAGACTTGAAAATAAACCACCAACTTCTTTTTTTTCAGTGGTGATTCCAAGGATCACCAATCCTTACCAACATTATATAGAGAATTATTCTCCTATAATGGTTAGGCTATACGTGGAAATTTATTTTCCCTATAGACCTAATTCTTCATAAACAATATGTGAAAAATTAT
>JASKGM010029650.1:0-26129 GCA_034509205.1 Ceratonia siliqua | reverse complement strand
CCCACCTTGAAGATGGCGCACTATTAAATGACCATAAAAGCTACATTTAGGGCCCTGATCATTTAGGATAAGTCTATTACCCTAAAGGCCAACCTAAGTAAGACAATGAAGAGCACGTTTCTTTTACTCTATTATCTTACTCTTTCTTCATGCATATCACATTGTATCATTCCTAAAAAAAAAAACAAAAAACAAAAAAAATAATAAATTAAAAAAATTAAAAAAAACCAAAAAATACATTAAGAAAAGAAGAGGGAAAATATAAAAAAGGGGAAAAACTAAAAATAGAGTAAAATAAAAATAAAAGTAAAAAAAAAATAATCAAAAAAAATGAAGACAAAAGAGGAAAAAACACAAAAAGAACAAAGAAATAGTACGAAAATAACGTATATATGTGAAAAAATAAGAAAATATAAAAATGGAAAACAGAAAAATTCAAAAAAAAGAGACAAAATTTTTGCTTTTTAAATATGACAATCCCACTTGTTGGAAAAGGAAAAAATAACAAAAATCATTCACATCAAAATCAAATAAAAAAATGAAAAAAGGGGAAAAGAAAATCAATCAAGAATTAAAATTAGAAAAGGAGAAAATGAGTAAAGGAGTAAAGTTTTTTTACTTGAGGAAAAAAATAAAAAATAGAAATTCCAATCATCTTTCTTTTCCATTTATTTCTCTTTGTACCTTCCCCACTGTTTCAAAAAAAAAAATAAATAAAAAGGTGAGGATAGTCCAATTTCACATCAAATGAAAAAGTTTATTTTGCTTTATTTCAGAGAGAGAAAAAGAAGTACGCCACTGTACTTTTAAGAAAATTTTGACCAAGTCTTCTCAACTCATTTAAGGCAACATATAAGTGGGAGACAATGTCAATTGAGCTGTCGATTGTTGAGGCATCACCCACTAGAGATCATTCGTCATTCTCTCAACCTTCAAGCAGAAAGAGGGTGAACCCTTGAAGGATTATATCCAGCTATTCAACATCCTCTCCCTCCAGGTTCGTAACCTTAGTGACCTAGTAGTAATCCATGCCCTACAAGATGGGCTCCGACCTAGACGTTTCTAGAAAAGTTTAACCCTAAACCCACTTCCATACTTGATCAAACTCCTAACCCAAGCAGCCAAACATGTAATCCTAGAGGAAATCTTGGCAATGTTGAAACCAAAAAGCCAACCCCCCTAGAGATAAGAAATTTAGTAGACAAGAGAGAACTCAAGAGAGAGAGATCCCACATCTGCCCTCGCTTCAACACATATACCCCTTTAAACCAGCTTAAGACCCAGATCCTTGAAGAAATCTGCAAGACAAACTCACTAACCTCCATAACACTAAGCCCATCATTGGATCAGAAAAAGAAAAGTACTATGCCTTTCACTAGGGTAGAGGTTATGACAATGACAGTTGTAGACACTTGCAAAACCTCATAGAAGACCTCTTACAAAAGGGACACCTCTAAAAATTTTGGGTTGATCTCCCACCTCCCTCAAGAAACCTGAAAACCCATTAGTAGGTAGAGATTACCTCGGCGGGACAAGTTACCCCAGAACTAACCTCACCTTCGAAGCTAATCACCGAATAGGGTAACAGCCAACCAAGATCCCCGGAGAAATACGGCTAAAGTTATTTACACAATCTCTGGGGGATTTGCAGGTGGAGGACCATCTCGATCATCTAGGAAAAAGCACCAAATGGCCATTGAAAGTAGACAGTATGAAGCCCTTCAACTAACCATGAAGAAACAAAGATCAAGCCCTATCTTATCCTTTACCGAAGACTAGTACAGCACCATCAATAGAGACCTTGATGATCCCATGGTCATAAGTTGTCTAGTAGCCAATTTCGAAGTAAAAATGGTCTTGGTTAACCATGGAAGCTCAGCAAACATCCTCTTCTATAGTACCTTCCTCAAGCTTAGCCTCTTTAACACTGACCTCATTTATTACCACGAAACTCTAGTTGGTTTCTTCGATACTCACGTAAAAGTCAATGGCACAATAAAGCTGAGATTAACCTTAGGGGAATACCCCAACCTCACCATGATAGGGGTACATTTCTTAGTCATTGACTACCCAATGGCTTATAACATTATCTGTGGCTGCCTATCTTTGAATCAGGTTCGTGCCATAGTCTTCACCAAGCACCAACCTTAACTTTGACCACCATAAGCTAGAAGAAAGAAAGCCAACCATAGCGTCCACAAACCAGACCCCCATCCAAGAACTTGATGCTAGAAAGGTACAAGATGACCGACTTGCTCCTCAAGGAGATCTGCTTGCAATCCAAGTCAACCTAACCACCCCACAAATAGTCCAATTAGGATAAAAAAATTCCTTCAACAAAACTTCATAAGCTAACTGAGCATCCTATAGAGAATGCAAACCTGTTCACATGGACAACATCCAACATGCCAAGTATAAACCCCAACTCCATATTTCATAAACTAGTAATTAATGCAAGGGCAAAACTGGTCAGGCAAAAGAAACAAACTTATGGTCCTGAGCAGTAAACGAGTATCAAGAGGAGGTCTAGAAACTCTTGGAAATCGAGTTCATCAAGGTAATCTCCTATACGACATAGCTATCCAATGTGGTCTTGGTAAAGAAGTCTAGTGGGAAATGGCGCATGTGTATATACTTCACTAACCTGAACAAAGCTTGCCCTAAAGATCAATATCCACTCCCAAGCATAGACAAATTTGTTGACAATGCCTCAGGTTACAAACTGTTAAGCTTCAAGGATGCTTACTCAAGTTATAATCAAATATGAATGCACCTTAATGATGAGGAAAAAATAACCTTCATCACAAAAAAAGAAACGTACTGCTACAAAGTCATGCCATTCAGATTGAAGAACGAGGGGGCTACCTATCGGTGCCTAATAGACAAGGTATTTAAAATCCAAATAAAAATAAATGTGGAGGTATATGTTAACAATATTCTGGTTAAGTTCCAAACAAAAGAAAATCACCTAACCAACTTAGCCAAGTCATTTGTAAAACTAAGAAAACACAACATGCGGCTAAACCCAACTAAGTACATTTTTGGAGTCGAAGTAAGCAAATTCCTCGGCTTCATGCTAACCTACTAAGGAATAGAGGCCAAGCCAGAAAAATGTGATACAATCATCAAAATGGAACCCCTAAGTTGGTCAAGGAAGTTCAAAGACTGATAGGAAGAATCGTTGCACTCACCTATTTCATGTCTAGGTCAGTAGATTGGGCTCAGCCCTTTTTCAAAATACTAAAAAATGTCAAAACCTTCCAAGGGATCCTAGAACCTCCCAATAGTCCTTTGACCAACTAAAAGAATATCTAGCCACATCACCCATCCTATCTAAACCCGTGACCAGTGAAACCCTCAACATTTACCTCACTACATCTAAATACACTGTCAGCTAGGCATTGGTTATAGAGACAAAAAGAAAACCAACTCCTTATATACTATATAAGCCATACCCTCTAGGGACTAAAATTAAATTACTACAAGATAGAAAAACTTGCCTTCATTCTGCTGTTATAAGCCCGATGACTCCGATCATATTTCTAGAACCACCAAATAATAGTCTGAACACCCAATAAGATAAATCCTCCAGAACTCGACTTGGTCGGAAGCTTGTTTGGCTGGGCAATAGAGTTGTCTAAATTTAATCACATACGAACTCGGAGAGCTATCAAGGCACAAACCTTGGCTGACTTTATGGTCGAGCTTACTAAGAACCTAAGGGAAACTGATGAATAACCTAGATGGACACTATTAATGGATGGATCTTTAAACTCAAACCGGGGGAGAGCAAGGATAATTATGGAAGGACTGGGGGAAATAGTCATAGTGCAATTTCTCCAATTCGAATTCCCAACTTCAAATAACTAGGCTAAGTACAAGACACTGATAGCAAGACTCCGCCTTGCCCTAGAACTCGAAAACGATAACATAAAAGTGTTAAACGACTCACAACTCATCACTAATCAAGTGAATGGAGAGTATTAGGCAAAAGACCCACAAATGGCCAGATATCTTGAGAAAGTAAAAACCCTCACCTCCTACCTAAAACAGTTCAAACTACACCACATCCTAAGAAATGAAAACACCCGAGCTGACCTCCTCTCTAAGCTCGTCAGTAGCAAAAACCACAGAAACAACCAAGCTATTATCCAAGAAACATTAGCCAACCCTAGCATCTAATTCAAAAACTTTAACATAAACAACTAACATCTAAACTGGATGATCAAACATTACTTGAAAACAAGAAACATGCTAGTCGACAAAGCTAAAGCTTAGAAGCTATAAAGTATGACTATACTACTTGATAAGGAAAACACTCTACAAACACAAGTATAATACACCCGTATTAAATGACTCCCATAGGGGAAGCCCAATAGGTTCTCCAGGAAATACATGAGGACATCTACGGACACTACATCAGAGATTAGTCACTCGCAACAAAGACCTTATGAGCATTATGCTATTAGTCGACCCTCAAAGCCGAAGAAATCGAGCTCGTCAAGAGATGTGACAAGCCAAAGATTTGCCCACCATTACATAGCACCCCCACCGATCTCTACACTACAGTCAAACAATGGCTATTATGCAGATGGGGTTTCAAACTTCTAAGTCCACTCCCAAAAGGAATCGGCCATAGAAAATTCCTCATGGTAGCAATAGATTTTTTTTTCTAAGTGGATAGAAGTTAAACCTTTAGCCACTATAGCTACCAAGCAAGCTAAAAATTTTGTTCAAACTTTCATTATATGCAGGTTTGGCATCCTGCACACAGTAACCATCGACAACGTAACCCAATTTGCAGATGTAGGGTTCAGAAAATTTTGTGCCAACCTCCACATTCAGCTAAACTTCACAGTGGTGGAACATCCTTAAGTAAATAGGCAAGTAAAAGCAATTAATAGAGTAAGTTTGGAAGGTATAAAGAAGATATTATAACAAACAAAGGGCATATGGACAGAAGAATTCCCATGGGTACTTTGGTCATACAAAAGGACCCCACAAATGTCAATAAGAGAATCACCCCGAAAGTAACAATGAGCATATGCAAGTGAACCTGGATCTCCTCAAAGAAAAAATGGAGAAAGCTTGCCTCAGGATGATAGCCTACAAGTAAAGAATAACAACATACTACAACAGCAAGGTCTGACCCAGAGACCTTAACCAAGGCAACCTCGTCCTAAGAAAGGCTGTCGTCTCTAGAAAACACCTATCAAAGGGAAAGCTAGCACCAAATTGGGAAGGCCATTACCAAGTACAATAAGTCTTAGGCAAGAGAGTATACAAGCTCGTAACTGTTAAAGGAAACTTGATCCCCTACACTTGGAATGTAATAAATCTCAAACTTTATGAAATCAAATGAAGCCTTTATTACTTGTTAAATTAAGGACCAACGTCCTCAAAAATAGGGCTAATGTCCTCCAAAAAATGACCAATGTTGACCTAAAGGACAACGATCCTAAAAAACTAGGCCAATGCTTACTTAAAGGACAAACATCCTCAAAAATTATGCCAATGCCATTAAAAATACCAATGTCCTCCAAAACCAAGCCAATGCCCTTGAAAAGACGAACATCCTCAAAATGCCAACCTCGTAGATTGATAAACAATCACACACAAAAAGAACAGAAACAAACAAAAGTGGCCTGTTGAAAGCTGACTTAGCAAACCCAGATAAACAACTTATCTAAAAGTAGTCAGTTATAACTACACTACAAGAAAGGTGAAGTTACCCACCAAAAAAGAAAGAAAGAGAGAGAGAGATCAAAGATGGTGAATGCCTGTTGAAGTTCGACCTCACAAACTAAACCAAAAATCAAATGAAAGGGAAAGGGAAAGGAAAAGATAGCATCAATAATGAAGAATGGTAAACTAAGTCACAATCCGTAATACATATCCAAAAACAAAAAACAAAAAACCAAATGACCTACTACAATAACGAATCAGAATCAGGTCATCGAGCCCATCATCAACTTCCTCTACTAGATCTCCGTCCCTCACCATCTTGACAGGATCCAAATCATCAAAAGAAAACTCAGGACTAAACAATTTCACTTGATCATGGCAGAGCTCGAAACCTTTAATAAAAGCTATTAGATGTTCAAGCTTATGTTCTTCTTAGCATGCTCCCTCATCCTACCCTTTGAATCCCAAACACATGTCAATCGATGGTTAACCCTCACCAAATCAGCAGACAGCACCACAACCTTTTTCTCGAAGCCATCTAAACTAACCTTCATCTTCTGAAGCTTTTCCTCGAGCTTGAACAACAGAACATGAGCAACTATCGTCTCTTCGAGCTCCTTGTCAACCTCTCCAAGCCTTTCCCTTAAGTCAAAAGTTTCATCCTTGAGGTGAATGCCCCATTAACAAAGCTAACATGAACTTCTGTTTTACGAGTATGCCCACATCCAGCTTGGTGTTCCAAAATGACACCATAGGATGCCCTGCTTGCTAAACAACTTCAACATAAAAACAAGTAGCAAAGCCCACACCCTAACCAGGGAACCCCTAGGGGAGAAATGGTCCTCACCTCTGGGCTGAAAGACTAACCCCTATCTTTAATGTTTCTTCGATGAGATAGGTATTTTTGCCTTTGAATAAGCACCGACCATCACAAGTGTCTTCTCAAGAAATAATTCCCACCTCGCTTGTGAAAGCCGTTGTCAGAGGAGTCGTAGAGTAGCCTTGGCAAACTTAGCCTCTACCTTACATAAGCGAGCTAGCTTGGCCAACCTGTTCACATTTCGATAAGAACAAGACCAGCTATAAAAGAAAGAACCGAGTCAGTAATGACAAATAATCATAAACGAAAGCACAAGATAACTAGAAACCTATGTATCAAATCCTGGGTCTTGAGTTTAACACCTCAAGAACTTTCATTGACAAACGAGTTAAGACTCGTTATAACATCCTAGCTCTTAACATCAAAGTCATTAAAATCTTTAGTTCAAACCTCATCTAAAAGGAAGGCTCGTTGAGAACCAACCTTAAGGGTAGTAACCCAGAAAAACTGATCTTTCCACTCCTTAACATACTCTTCAAGTGGCTACATTAGTGATTGATGAGACCAGGCGATAAGATACAAAAACCCTATACCCTGACTTAGATCTTTCAGCAAGAAAAAGTAAAAAACACATTAACTCGATGAAGAACCCGAGAAGATCATAAAGGTGTTGGAATCCTTGCAAGAATCCCTAACCATTAGAATGAAGTTGGGAAGGGACGATATTCACTACCCTAAAAAACTCCATTTCGAACCTGGACAAAGGCAAGGTGGCATCGACCTTCTTAAAAAAATAAAAATTAAAGACGAAGAACTTGTTCTTACTACTACAGTCATAAACAAATGCCCTCTCAGGAGAAGCCTCTGTCAAATGAATTATTTCCCTTATCCATGATCAAAAAATGTTCTTTCAAAGAAGGTATAAACTCCGGACCAAAACATGATGACCAAGACCAAATGTCCTCGTTCACCCAATCAAATTCAGAAGATCTACCACCTACGTCCCGGTTGGAAACTTTGACCTTCCCCTTGGGGAGTCGCTGGAGGGAAATGAACCCTTGGAGCTTGGTATTTCCGATCTCATCTCTTTTAACCTAGATCAACCAAAAACAAATATTTTAACTAAGTGATTGGTCTGAACTTCGCCCTAGAATGGCCAACATCTAGCCATTTGAGCGACGACCTCGACCAAACCTGGTTCAACAAAGCCTATAAAAGGGACTAGAGAATAATCAACACATATTCACTAACTCGAGCAACAAGGTCAAAATGAAAAAAATCAAACAGTCTAGAAAAGGATACTCACCTTGAAAATGTAAAGAGCACGTGCACAACAACCTCTATTTCAACCTCACGCCTAAAACCATTGAAAGCAAAAGTAAGGAAACCATATAAATAGCTCCTTATTTATAGGAAAATCCAAGGGAGATCCAACGGCCAAAACATAACACATCCAATGGCCAGAAACAATGCAACAGAGGCTCGAGAAGTGTAAAAGTCACATCAAATGCAATCAAATGGTTCAAAACATGGGAATTCAATGGTTAAAATTAAAGTACCAAACGGTTAGGGAACCAAGTCATCACGAGTGCAACCCTCGAAACCCATCAAACTTCAACTACACCACCATTCTTCACCTCTCAACTCTCGGAATCCTTGAGCTAACATCCAAGATCATCTTTTAAGGTGCAAGTGTAGACACCTAGGATAACCCATCTACCCATCTGGTCCAACATGGAGGCCCATAAGCCACATAGATCAAAAGACCATTATCCACCATCTATAAATACCTCCTAACTCAGGTGTAAGATTAGAATGATTCACTTTATCTTATCACTCAGAGCAAACCTGGCTTGAGCATCAGAGTCACAATAATGGGGAGAAAAGACCGTAACCCAAACCTTGCACCCAAGAATGGTATTGTCAATACAATCCAATAGCCTATCTCTTGGTATCATGTTGATGTTGTCCAAGAATGATCTGACTTTTAGTTTTCTTAGATCATCGTGAAGCAAGACGTTGATGTTCCTCTTTGTGTCAATTCCTTGGTGGAATATGAAGATGATTTATTAGAGTTTCGACGAGGCCTAACTTCTCCCTTCAAAATCGGTTTGGGAGGGAGAGGATTGCCTCCACTTATATATCACTCTGGATCTTCTTACTCCTTCGATGTAGGATTTTTCAATACTCCCCCTCACTTCAGAAGAGGTGAGTATATCATTCTCCTAGTTATGGGGGTACAGTATTGCTCCTAGGATCTCTTCAAAGTTACCCATGGGACTTTGGTACCAAGATAGGAAACCAAGTAAAGTAATGAAAACTTGGAGTACAGTGAATTGTATATTAAACAACTTAACTTATAAATGAGTTAAGCTATTTATAGCTTGTACAATGAAACTGAAATATAACAAAATTTATCTATTATTAACTGTAATAATAGAAACATAACATAACTGAAATGACTACTCCCTGACTCCCTTAAACAAGACTGTATCTAACTCCGAGCAATATCATATCATGGCAAAACTTGGCTGGTGCATGACCACTGCATGGTGCTACAAGAAATTGGAAAATAGCTATGGGGATTACTACCCTACAGCCCCATTTTGGGGTTGTAGGGTAACTATAAAATTTTTTTGAAAAAAGACTTTATTTTTTTTTTCAAATTTTCAGAATTTTTTAATAATAATAAACTAATTATAAATTTTAGAAAATTAAAAAAAATCAAAAAAATCAAAAAGAATCACACATTTAAAAAAAAGTAAAAATTTTGAAGAAAAAGTGAAAAAAATTAAAAAAAATATAAAATCATCTCAAAAAATTTCAAAAAAAATAATATAAAAAAATAATAAGTAGTATAAAAAAATAATGAAAAAATAAAAAATAAATTTGGAGGGAACGATAGCATAGTCTCAGTTTTTTCTATGGCTGACAGTTGGTGTCTGTTTTCTGTTTTGTTTTTTAGTTGTTCTTAGAGCATGAGGTAACATAGAGGTGTAGAATAATTAATATAAGTAGAGGAGAAGAATCTTTCATTAAATAGTAAAGTGCCAAAATTGTCAAACTTATGGTCTAAATTTCAATGAGGGTAAGGACGAGTTTACTTTGTTGTTGAACATAAGGCCAAATACCTGGTCTTTCATCTCGAACTACTTTTTGTCCAACCAAACACGTCTCTAACAGTTTGTATTAATTTCAACGTTGAAACTATCGGCCTAGAGATATTGCAAGGCAACGGCTGGTAAAGTGAAGAGTTTGACTTTGTTTGGGTCCCTCCTTCTAGTTAATATTGATTTGCATGCTTCTGTGCTCTCTCTATGATTACTTAAATGATTAACTTTTTATGGTGCTGATACAGAAAACCTGGACGAATGGTCAATTCTACAAACATAAATTTTTATTTATACCTTTTCTCTCCACTTTCTTTTCCTTTAATCCTAATAAACATCAAAGTAGACATAAAGTAGAATAACGTAATGACCAATTTTATATTGTACATGTGAATTTGCATTTATTGAATAACTTAGCGTTTAAAATGTACTGGTATCTTACTTAGTTAACGGTGTTTTCCCCAAAGAAGCTGATTCATTAAAACAGCCACTTTCACTATAAACCCCTGTTGTCCCCGGATTGAGAACAAGCCTGCATCTGTAACCTCACCAAGGTGACTCCCTAAGGTTTTTCCCATGTCTGCTATCTTGTAATAGCCAGGGAGTCCCCAGAATTGAACTCAAATTTTCAATTTAGTGAATCATCAACAGGTGTAAGATTCAGACCCCACTCCTAAAATTAACTGTTGATTTTTGTAGATCCATTGATTACTACGCAGGATCCTGCGCATCTCGATCTCATTGTCAAAAAAGAATTGAAAAAATTTAGTTTCCGTTTCTTCCAGTCTAAAAATCCTTAGGGTTCCCCCAAATAGATCTCAAAACAGTTTGAAGGGTAATTTGGGAGATGGGTTGATCTAAGAATAACTTACCAAGTGAACTGATTTGAGCAATTTTAAGTCGTTCAAGCACTTGGGCGTCACTAATCGCTATGACTAGATCTTCCTCTTCCCCATCCGAGTCTTGGGGAGGGTTTTCTCCTCTGTTAGCCATTGGAAAATCAAGTGTATTGAGTGCACTGTTTCACAACACAAACGCTATAGCGTAGCTAACAAACCAAAACCAATCCGCACACTAAGTTTACACTTAGGGCATACATACACAGCACAGAAATTTATATCTACCCCAGAGATGGCTCAAGTAGAAAACAATTCTGTCTGACCTCTTCTGATCACCAGAGGGTCAGCACGCTGAAATTTTGTCTGCCAGGGGAAACCCCAGCAGAGCGCACCCCGACGGCCTCAGGAATTTTGTCTACGGGAGAACCCTAGCAATTCTGTTTTTTCAATTAATAGTGTTATTAATTATGAATTTGTATTAATAAATATATACAGCTTTGGAGGTTTCACTCCTAACTAAATTAGTTATTATCATTGTTCTTTTAATTTTTTATCTTCTTTTAAGAAATAGTAAGATAATTAAAATTTGATTTATCAAATAATTTGTTGTTTCAACCTATCAATTAGTTTTTTTTATAAATAGTAGAATAATTGGTAGTTATTATATAAAAATTAAATGATTTAATAATTTAATATGAAATAATCAAACAATACATATATGAATATATATAAAATATCATTAAATCACTTAATTATACACAAATTAAGTTTAGAATGATATAAAACATGTGTCATGTCTATTTTTATTAAAAATGATTAAAATTCTATTTTTAAACTCAAAAAAAAAAAACAAGGATTAAAATGACATAGTTTTGAAAAAAGAGAAAAAAAAAAAAGAGAAACCAACTAATTAAATCGTTCATTGATTTTTTTACTGTTTTTGACTAATTTATCAATGTTGACGTGTTCATCAGTTTCTTGACTGGATTTAAGGGTTCGATCGAGCCGGAGAAAGGAACAATTCACTGGTTTTCCAATCCAACATGTCAGCCCTGTTTATTTTTTTCAAGTGTGTGCCCTGTACTAAAAATTCATTAATTAACCCTTCAAATACATATTTTTGTGCAATGTACACCTTCTGGTAGTAATTTCTTTGGAAAGTTTATTAGTTTTTTTGCGCAAATAGCATAGGTTTCCCTTAAACACAAATTACTACTTACACAGTTTGCCGGTACCTCCTTTAAAATTTTTGTTAGTTTTTCGTGCAAATTACACAAGTTTACTAATAAAATTATTAATGAAGTGTGTAAGTTGTACGAAAATATGTATTTAAGGGATCAATTACTAAATTTTTTAATATATTAGGATAAATTGCACAAGGCCTATAATTAAAAGGATTGCTTGTAATTTAAACAGGGAAATATACTGCATTAAACAACGAACAAATGTAAACAAATGGAATGGTGCTAGTAAAGAAAAGAAACCAAATTGATTGAACTCTAGCTTGAATTAATATTTGTTAAGTATATTCCTATCCGAAATCACCGAATTGGATAAGAAAGACGACGCAACCAAAAATGCATGTATACAAGTTAACTGTTCACACCATCTACAAAATTTAAAATTTATAATCGTGTTGAGAAAACATAAAAAAGTTATATCAAGCAGATGAGCTGATTGTACTCAATAAAAAAAACTACTTCTGGGGTCATCCATTGGGTAGTGTTATGGAGAATTAGAATATATAATGTTGGCTTCACAGTTTTCTCGTGCGATTCTGCTCTTCCTCTACCTCAAGCAAGTTCATAAGAACAGCATCCGAAGCATATCTTAGCAGCTGCGACCAGTCCCTGAATGCCATCAACATAAAATTTCAACATTAATGATGACTTTATATTTCTTTTTGTAACGATACATAGATTATTGCGAATGCGAACGACATTATTAACAATCTATTCGGTAGGAGAATCCACTAGGACGATAATATAGCTGTGGAAAGTAAGTTTATGATATTAAATTAAGTATTAACCCAAAACATTACTAATACCAAAGGAAAGAACATACCCTTTTAACGAGTCAAAGGTTACTCCAACAGTGTACTTAGCTTCTTCCAGTGCTGAACTGAACCTTTGGAACTCTTCAGCTGGATAACTTCCATTGTCCTCAACCCGAAGCTGTGAAGGCTTGATGTCATAGAAAATGGGGACAATTCTTTTCTTGCTCTCCGTGAGAAGGGCAAGCTCATGGAGGCAGAAATTTGAGTCACAATAACGTGGAGAGAAGACAGTAACCCCAACCTTGCACCCAAGAATGGCATTGTCAATACGATCCAACAGCCTATCTCCTGGTTTCATGTTAATGCTGTCCAAGAATGATCTGACTCTCAGTTTTCTAAGATCATGGTGAAGCAACCCAGCGACGTTCCTCTTCGTGTCGATTCCACGGTGGTTTATGAAGACGTCGAATGCTGGCCGAGCAATTTCACGGCGTAACTTGGCTGGTAAGTGCTGCATGGTGCTACGATAAAATATCTATAACGATATTGTAGATGTGTGTGGTTTCTGTTTTCTTTTGTTGCTAAGAGTTGGTGTTTTCTTTTTTTCTTTTTAGTTGTTCTTGGATCAGCAGGAAAGATAACGGTGTAGGCTTATATATAAGTATGGGAAACAAGAGTAAAGAGCCAAAATTGTCAAACTTATGGTCTAAATTTGGAGGAATTCTATTTAAATATTGACAAAAAGCCCAAATACCTGGTCATTCATCTGGAACTACTTTTTACCCCGCCAAACACGTCTCGAACGGTTTGTTAGATGACGTACACTGATTCGTTGAAACTGTCACTCGTCGTAAAGATTTTGCATGGCATTTGTTGGGACTTGGGAAAGTTAAAGAGGTTGACTTCCTTTGGGGCCCTCCCCTCTCGTTATTTGATTATTACATGGATTTGCATGCCTTTTCTCTCTCTCTCTCTCTGCTGCGTCTTCTCAGCCCTTCTCTTACAAATTTTTTTGAGCAAGTAATTATAAATAAATGAAATATACTAAACAAATTTCCCTTAACGAAACTCATTTTTTACTATTAGTCAAAACTTTCACTATTTTTTCTTCCACGTGTATACATGTCATTCAAATTCTAATATTTTGCAGACTGCAATAAAAAGAGGCATGTTTAAAATTGAAGTATATAATTGTGATCGCAGCAGTATAAGTAATATTTTGGCCAAAAAAAAGTATAAATAATATTATTCTTTATAATACATATAGTTTAAAAGTATATTGAGTGCCAACAAAGAGACAATATGCAACTAACATTACCACGTAAAAAAAAACATTAATTCTAACTAAATGGAGTAACGAAAGAACTTAACAAAGACACATTTTATGAGTCCGATATTAGAGCGACGTAAAAAAATTGATGACTAAACTGTTGTACACCTACTCTTTCAAGGATGACCTAATTAATATTACTCAATTATATTAGTACCTTTTGAGAAAATTATTAATATATATATTTTTAAAAATTGCTCATGTATATGGTCTTTAAAAGAATACTAAGGTAAATTTTCTGGGTATTTCAAAAATAATGGTATCCTATTTTATATAGGTTTTCAACAGTACGATAAAGAAAATAGTGAGGGAAAGCATCCTTCCTGCTTTCCCCTCACTATTTTCTCACTCAAACAAATTTTATTTTTAAAATGTAATATGTAGAGCATAGCCTCGATCTGTCTACTTTGATCTAATGGAATTTTTTATAGTTTTTAGCTGTTCGAGTGTTGAGCTCAACAGTATATATAGATATATGGCATATGAAATATATGATAACTACGATGAAATGAGTCACTCCTTGGATACACATTTCGATTGGAGATATCATGAGTCACCATAACATTAGAGATTTCATAGGTCTGAATAAGGCAATTAATTGTTGAGGTTTTTACTATTTTCACAATCATTATGTTAAACATTTTGAACTTTCTTTTTGACAAAATATATTAATAGAATTATTAAAAATTCGAGATCAACAATACTAATGTTGTTCATAGGGAGCCTGTTCAGATTAAAATAATTTACCCGGTCGAGTTTCTTACTCCTAAAGATATCGAGACTCTCAAGTTATTCTTTCCACCGTCACCACTTATTCTTACTACCTATGTCGTTTTCTTCTTGATCACTTCAAATTAAACTGGCGAAGATAAGTTTTTTCGAGCAAGGGGAGAATAATGGAGGATGAGAATAGAATTACTATTTAGTTCTATAACTATCCTTGAGGAATTATTAATTTGTAATTATATAATAGAGGCAATTTAAGATTTTAATTTTTGATTTATCATTTGAGTCTAAGGATATGTTATCCCATATATTTGATTATTTTGTTAAGATTAAGATATTGGTACTCGTATATGAGTATCATTAGGATTTGTTATTTAGCTTGCTTATAATTAATAGGGCTTAAGGCAAATAAAATTGTTACCCTATATTCACACACCAAAAAAAAAATTGTTAACCCTTGATTATTAATTGATATTGAACTTTAATAAACTTGTTCCTTTTCTTTTAGTTTCCTTCTTGGTCTGTATCAACCACTGTTAAGAAAACCGGACCGGACCGGTCGGTTCAACCGGAAACCGGTCCGGTTGAGGGAAAAAACCGGTAAGCAAAAAACCGGTCAACGTTGGTCAAAATCCGGCCAAAACTGGCCGGTTTTCCCTTAAAATCGGTGAAAACCGGCCGGTTCACCATTAAACCGGTTTTTTTTAATTTTTTTGCAAAAAATTCATGTGTTAGGAATCAAACTTAGTACATCTTAATAGAGTATAATTCTTCCTCACCAATAAGGTAGATTGCATTTGTTAACTTATTTATGTAATGTAATATTTATATGACTTAAAATTGATACAAAAGTGACAAAAAAAGACTAATTTATCAAATATATTTGTCATTTATTAAGATATATTATACAATATCCATAATATATAAATTAAAAAATATTATTTAATTAAAATTCGGTTCGACCTCGGTTTAACCACTGACCCTTGACCCTCTGTTTCTACCGGTTCAATGACCGGTCCGGTTTTTAAAATACTGGTATCAACAACATTTCCAAGGGTGAGGCTGTTCGCACTATCAGTTGAGTCTAGGGATATTTATTAGTTGAGGCTATTTGATAATTGTTAATTTGTTACCTCTTTTTGTTTTGTAACTATTTAATAATTATTATTGGGGAATTATTCATTTGTAATTATCTAATTGGGGCAATTAAAGATTTTATTTTTTATTTGTCAACTGAGACTTAGATTTAAGTTTTTTGATTCATCATTCATTTGATTCTAAGGATATATTATCCCATATATTTTATTAGGAATAGGATATGGGTGCTCATATATGAGTATTATTAGGTTTGCTATCTAGCTTGCTTATACATAGGCCTTTGGGCAAATAAAATAGTTACCCTATTCACAAAAAAAAAATAGCTTTACCCCTTATTGTTAACTGATATTGAACTTTAATAAATTTGTTCCTTTTCTTTTATTTTTCTTCTTGTTTTGTATCAACTACATTTATGTGAAGACAAAAATTTATTTCTACACTCCTGGGCAAAAGATTCCTTCAAGATTTATATTATTATTTTAATGTTCTACCATTATTATTTGATTATTTGAAATTTTAAACCAGCACGAAAATACTGTAACTTTGTGGAAAAATAAACATACCAAAAAATAAGAAAAACAAAAACATAAGGAGATTTATGTAGAAACAATAATTTTAATTGTACATGTAATGGCCCAGGTTGTCAGTCTAGTAAAACCAAATGTTCAATGATCTAACTCAGTTTGTGGTGTGAATAATTTAAAAATGAAAGGTACTAATGAGTTGCCGGAGTTGGGATGAAAAAACACCCAAGAAAGAATTTTAAATGGGTCTAAATTATACTTTCTGGGCGACCTGACTACCTTGTTTAGGGGTTGTCTGATCAACTGGATAGCACGTAGGCAGAAAATATAAATTGATCCTAAGCATTGTTTTCCACATAAAATACCAAGGTTTTGGCCTGAGAACTCAAGTGGGCGATTTTCTGAGGTAAGCCCTACGATTTTAAGTAATAGATTATCAATTTTCACTAGGATTGACTCTTATTTCCTCTCTAATCATGTGGAAACTTTGAGTTGATTCTATTCTTAAATGGTAAAACGTTGTTGGGTGAATTCCTTGTGATTCTGACGATAGGCAATTATTGGAGCACAATGGACGTCATTAGAGGTAAATTATTTTACCCTATTACTTTCATTTGATACCGTTAGGTTCCATATACCATTTTCCTTAATTTTTGCCTGAACCCTAGGCTTGAGATCCCTATCACAAATTGGAGAACAATTTAGCCTGAATAACACTAATAGGCAAACTTTATCTGTGCCGTTTCAGCCTAAAATGATCGTAGTATGTTAGGGGTTCAAACCTCCTACTCGTTGCTTAATATTGTAATCTTATCTATCAATAAAAAATACTACAAATAATTAAATGAATTGACTCCACAATCATCTAACCCAATTCGGAGTTTGTAACTTGATGGGAAGTTCCTAGCTCTAGCGTGCACATAAAGTATTGATACTCAACTTTTCAGTAAGAGATATCGTGAAAATCATCAATTTGAATCAATTTTTTTTTTTAAAAAAAATGAGATGTTATAATGTTTAGGCATAGAGGAATATGAATAAAATATAGAGATTAAAAAAAATGTTTTTGCCTTTTCTTCATTGGTATCACATGGAACACTAGCTCAAAAAAGTGCTATCAACCTGATTTGGATCAGGTCACGAGACATTATCAGTTCTATCAAATTGTGATTATCCGATTTTATATGAATGGTTACAATTTTGCTTGCATCTCCATATTTTTATTTAAAAATATATTTTTTAATTGTAATTATTCTTTTTATTACGAACGATCATAATTAATAACACAGGAATGATCGGATCCCTACTCCTATTAACCAGAGTTACTTTACTTTGACTTTAATTACAAAAAAAATTTAAAGGGCCCACCATAAGTATGCCCGTAATATCTTTCTCAACTTTTCCTGATTCCAGGAGGAGTCTTCATTCAAGTCGTGTATCACATTAAACAGTCAACGTCACTCCGTTCAACTGCGGAACTGTTGAATGTGTACATATAAATAAATGGGTCCCGTTCTCCTGTCCGGTAACCTTTTTTGTTAGGTAGAAACTAGGTTCAAACATAAATTATTATTAATAAATTTTCAAGACTATGAAGTGTTTTAGAATTTTTTTAGTAAGAAAAAGAAAGCGTGTTAGGCTAGTTTTTTGTACATAAGCTTAAGGAAGTAACTTCCTTCAACTTAACAGATTATGCAATTGAATTTTTATATTCCAAAAGTTAATAATGCACATATCTCTTAAACTTAAGATTTTATTAAATTTAATACAGTCAATAACTTTTTATTAAAAAAAGATTAAAATAAAATAACCTCCTTTAATATAAAGGTAATGCAGTTTATTCATTTTAACGCAGGGGATTTATTTCCTTCAACTTAGGTGATCGAGGTAATCCGTTGAGAGAAGCCATTTTAACAATAAAGTTAAAAGCCGGATTAAATTAAAAAGAAAACTTAAGTTTATGAAATATGTTACTAACTTTTAGAGTATAAGAGAGTAAATTGCCCAATCCCTAAATTGAGGGGAATTCTTTGCATTTTAGCTTAAGCTTAACTAACCATGAATTATTTATAAATATTAAAAATTAATAATATCATATTTTGAATTCCTTATATTTTATCAACGATCAAAAGAAAAGAAGGACTAATTGAGCTATATAGGGTAATTAACTCATTATCTGACTATGATATAAAATAACAGTTAAGAAATATTTTTATTTAACAAAATAAAAAATAAAAATACATTTAAAATATCATGGCTAAAATCTTGAAGAACGAGTTCATGTGAAACTTTGAATGGCAGTAAATCATAGTCTTTGTTTAAGAATGAGATCCTCTCGTGTGTTAAGAAAAAATCATATTATGTGAGAAATAGTTATACTATATATATAACCACAAATAATAAACATAAACAGAACTCAATAATTAAGTAGTGGATATTATACATTATATTTATATCCCATAATATGATGGTGCATGTTATGTTCTCTCAGGAGACTAATCTGTCTTTCAAAAACTGTGTGTACTAATTTAATATATACTCTTTTATTAAATACAAATTTTAGCTGCATTTTTTTGTTTTTTTAATAGAATAATGTTATTTGAATATTATTATTTTTGTATATTTTTTATACTTTTATTTTTAATAATTAATATATTATAAAATAATGATAAATAATATAATATATTAATAATTAAAAGTAAAAGTATAGAAAAGATAATAAAAATGACGTACATAATGTTTTCAACCTGGGGTATACTTAGTTTAACCCGTCATTGATTTGGTCCTACATTTCGTGTCGTTGTGTGGGTCCAGGGTACTCTTTAGTTTATATATTATTCTCTACCCCACAACGTAGAAAAGGAAAGGAAAAACAAGGCTTGAGAATTGAGAGCCAGTTTTGAAAACTTTTCCTAAGGAGGAATATGCGCAACGCGCAATATTATCTATGTTTGGTAAAGGGATTTCTTTAGATTTTCAATTTTTTTTCTTGAAAAAAATAAGATCAACAAGTTTGGTATAAGTTTTTGAGCAAAGTTTTGTGAGAATTGTAATTTCTCTTGATATTTAATTACCAATCAAATATAAAAAAGTTTATTCCCAAATATAATCATGGAATTTATACTTTTCTACCACATTATAAAAGGCTAGGTTATGGTGGGTTGATCCTAAAGTAAAAAGCATTGTAAATATTAAAAAAGAAATTTATATATCAAAATACCTTATTTAAATACATGCAACATAAGAAAATAGTTTTTATATATATTAGAAATAATTTTACTAATTGTTGAGGAATCTAATGATATTTAGAATAACCTGAATAACTAACTCAACGTATAGTAAATTAGAATCCCCATACTAAACACCATGGATAATCATCAGGTTTTTGTTGTCTGGTCCTAGTAAAAAGACACTACAAAAAAAAAAATGTTTTTTCTGACAGAAAAAATTCGTTAGAAAATAAAAAAAAATTGTCAAAAAATTCGTTTCTAACGAATTTTGACTCGACAATATATTTGAGTGTTACAAATGGACATTTTGATAGATTTTATGCCGTTAGAAACTTTTTGATAAACGTTCTAATGACGTGCCGTTAGAAATTTTTGACTAAATGAAGCTGTCAGATGGTGTCGTTAGAAATTTCTAATTGGATTAGGTTGTTAGAAGGTTCGGTAAAAATTTCTGATTGAATAAGGCTGTCAGAAAGTCTGTCAAAATACTAATATTTTGACAACCCATGTCCGTCAGAAACTACAAAAAAGAATTTTGTGTCATGTTCTTATGACTTCAAGCCGTCAGAAATTAAATAAAAAAATTTGTTTTTATTTTTTATTTAATTAATTATTAATTTTTTTATTTTTATTAAATTTATATTATTAAATTTTCATTAACTTACAATTTAAATAAACAAATTAACTAGATAAGATCAGTTTCAATATATTAGGAAGCTAATCAAAACAAAGTATATGGAATAAATGAAATGCAATGTGAAAAATAAAATACATAAATAATCATCTTCTAATTCATTCTCATCAACAGTGGGATCAGCAAGAGGGGACTGGGGAGGGGAAGGACAGAATGAGTAATGCCATTGATTAGCTGCTTAAGCATCTACAATTACTATTTCAACCAGACCTGCATTTGCTAGAATCTATCTGAGTTCCTCTTCCAACTAGACATGCTTTTATTGGAATCGGTCTTCGAGGTCCCTCACCACATTCAACATTTCAGGATCTTTGCTGGCTTGTGGTGTTTGGCTTGATTAAGCCATGTGCACCATGCTAACATGAGAACCCAGCCCTTAAATATGTCCCTTCTTCCCACCTACAGACTCATCCATATACGGTTGTTATCGACGGGAGAAATTTAAATTAACTAAAGATAATAAATAAAGATAAAATTAACCTATAATATTAAAGTTTAATAAAATTTAAAATAACTTACATAAGTTTTATCAGCATATGAATTCACACAGTCCTTGGACTAGTTGTATTGCATATGATGAAAGACCTCAACAACATTAGGCTCCCTCTCCAAGTCCTTTACCTACAAACAATGGATAATAATGAAAAAGTAATTAATAAACTTAATTAAAGTGTTGTAAGTTAATAAAAACTTACGAGCCTCCTCATGTGGTCAGAGACCAAGATGGATCTACTTCGAATGGAAGCGACACCCTTATTCATCGACTGATTCTTCTTGCTCCATTATGAGTCAGCCTTGAAATCTTCTTTGTCCCAAATATCACAACCAGTTGCTACCCATCTTCCCTATCCAGATTGCACCAAAACCTGATTGTATGCTGTTGAGCACTTGGTCTCCCATATCTTACGGATTTGGTTATTGAACTCTAGTCTCCAGGTACATTCTGTTTGCATTAGAAACAATACAGCTAAAGTTAGTAATCATTAAAATAAGTAAATCAAACACTACAAAAAAAATTGAGTTTTTTTAACGAAAGAAATTCGTGAGAAACGAATCAAAATTCCGAAAGAAATTATGTTTCTCACGAAAATTATAATGGATAATTAACTGTTATAATTTCATTCTGCTAGTGATGGTCATACTCACAAATTATAATTTGTGACAAATGTGTAATAGGTCCATAAGAAATAACATGAGAAGACCTATGCCAATATGTCAATATTCTGACGGATTTGCTCATGGATATAAGTCTATGACAATTAATGTCAGACTCCCACCCGTGATAATTTCCGTGACAATAAGGAAGCAAATAAAAAAATTTAAAAGGTTCTCACAGCTAGTAGCCATGTGAATAGCCATTAAAATAATAATTTTTTTAAAAATTTTGGTTTGAAATACTTTTTTTTTATACTAATACCTGTCATACTTAAAAAAATAACTTAAATTTAGAGATTAACAAGTCATATTCTATTAGTATCAAGATAATATTAATTTTAGTAACAATTAATTAAATGTACAGCATAACAAATAATATTTATATATTATTCAATCAAATCAAATGCAATGTAAAAAAAAATATCAACAAAGATCCTCATCATCATCTGAGAATTGGGATGGGGATGGGGAGGGGAACGGACAGGAGCTGTGGAATGGGGATGGGGAGGGGAACGGACAGAAAAAAATTAAGACATGTCACGGATTACCTGCATCATCAACCCTATAGACTGCTTTATCCACTACTACTGCTGATCGACGATATGAGTGAGCTTCGTCACCTACTGCTCCAAATTCTGCGAAGCCTGGGGATCTTGCATGGTTGGGCCATGGTAGCTGGTTTGATTTACCCATTTCGACCACGACGGCCTCAGAGTTCATCCCATAAATTCGTCTCTACTTGTTCATCCCATCAACAGTTTCCATCCACAATCATGTGTTGTTGATGGAAGAACAAGCAGTGTCCTGGGTTTGGCTTCTACGCTCCTCATAAGATTTCTACATAATTTCAATCATAATAATTTATATGTTAATTCAAACATAAATATAGAGAAACCTATAAATTTTATGTTGAATAAAATTTAATTTAATTAACTTACATAAGTTTTTTCACCTAACCCTTGGAGTTGCTATGCTATAGATGAAAGAATAGCTCAGCAGCATCAAGAGTTCTCCCTAACTCCTTTCCCTAAAAACAAAGAAAGAAATTGTTAGAATAGTAAAAAAAGTAATAAAAATTAACTTAAGTTGTAAGTCAGTAAAAATTGACCAACCTCCTTTTATGGTCGGTGATGGATCAAGATCCGCCTCAATGGCAAGAGGCGCCGAGATCCTTTGAAAACTTCATCTTGTTTTGATTTGAGGAAGCCTTCAACATAGGGTTCCCCAATTCTCCCATTGTTGGTCCTTGATATGCTGGCCCATCCAATTGCCCTACGACTTGCCTATCCAAATGGCACTTAACAATGCTTGCAAGATGCCAGCGCACTTGCTCACCTAATTACGATGAACATTCTCATTGAACTCGAGTTTCCAAATATACTTTACCTGTGTTGGAAACAATTTAGTTAGAAACAATAATCATGAAAACAAGTAGATGGAATGCAAAGTTTGCAAGTTTGATTAATACCTTAATTAAATTGGTTAAACTAGTGGTCTCTCACATCATGGGAAACCTCTCAGTAGCAACTCCAAGAACCGTGAAAATGAAATTTATAGATAACCTAAATATTGTTGATGATGTCCTTGGATAGTTGAAACATGCAAAAATAAATAAAATATGTTTACTTCGTTATAGGGAGCGAGTATTAGAATTGTTAGACAAATAATTACCAAGCATGTTTAGTAGTGTACTTATGTTTTTCCATATGCCTCTATCCATATTCGACTGTCGGGCTCTGCTGTCGGGCAATGGATCAGAGGGTGAAATATGGGGTTGTGACTGCGAGGACTTTACAACACTAGCTGAGATGTAGGGACTCCTTTGGGAGGACCCCATAACACCAGATGTTGATGGATGCAGTGTCATTTTAGTTATGGTTGGTGTGCCATATCCAGATCTAACACGAACTTGATTTGGCACTAATGCTGATGGCATGCCTAACATCGGAGGCCACCATCCCCACCTTAGCATGAGAAGGTTGAGCAACAACCTTCTCCTTGCCCTTCCTACTTGAGTTGCCAAATCCAAGTCCACCACCTGCCATGGACTCTTCTACAAAAAAGATGGAGTTAAAGCCATGGCACATAAATGTATTTTGTAATATCTCACATAATATTAAGGAATTCTATTTCGAGAAGAATTGGCCACATTGAACATGATTGGATTGTTTAAGTAGAATAAATAGAAGTTTATGACAACAAAGAAGTCTAGGAAATGAGAAACATATATAGAATCATTTCAGCATCAACAATTGAGAGAAAATTCATGAGTAAACTTAAGAGGCAAAACTAAATAAAGACATAATAGTGGGCGATCATACAAGTGTTTTTGTGTGTATTTGTTTAGTTATTTTGTGAACTTCGTACATAGTGTACATGAGACATACTGAGATCTCCCATGTGTATAGTTTTTCCTTTATTTATATATTCATAACATATTACACTAAAGAATATAAATTACCTTCACAGCAACGAGAATAAGGTCAGACTGCTCTATGGGCAACTTAGGCCAAATTCCCTTCTTTCCCTATAATTATTAGATAGCTGTATGTAATGTTTTCTACAAGATGCTGGCTTCATGAGGCAACAAATGCAATCATCTAGCAGGTTATATTATGGAAGATCTCATTTTTCGCAAAATGTAATTGTGCTTTTCTTACACTGAGCCAATCAAAATGTAATTGTGCTTTTCTTGCACAACGAAGAGTTTAATTATTCGATGAACCTCTCATAACAAGTTTTTAACTAAAAAGATGAATTTGTTTTGTTTTAAATAAAAAAAATAAAAAGGTCACACCACTGCTCTTAAAAGGAAAGGCTTCGACCAAACGTTCCCTATCTCTTTAAGAGACATACACAAGATCTAAGGCCATGTCAACTAAATCATCAAACACCGAGAGGAAATAGTGCTTGGAGCATCGTGTGGATCAATTGTATGAGCATATGTCACAATTAATTAGTTTGGTGCATGAAATTCTAAAAAGTAAGGAGGTAGTTCAGCAATCACAAAATCTCAGTCATCTTACCCCTCAATCTTACTATCGACAAGAAACACCCACCATCCCACCCACCTTCTATTTTGCTCCACCAAGTAATCTATGATTCCAAGTACCACCACAAAAGCCAAATTCCTCATCCAACTTTCTATCATGGGCAACCCAAAGGGACTGAACCATTCTGTAACTTTCAAATATCCAATGTCTACCTCTATAAGATTATGTTGGATGGTAATCTAATGAGCCTAATATCAATCGAGCTACATCAACCACCCTATCTTGCATGGTATGACCCTAATGTATAGTGTATATACCATTTTGGTGCAATGGACCATCCACTAGAGAAATGTTAGTCATTCGAGAGGCAAGTCATGAAATTACTCAAGCATGAAGTCATCCAATTGGACCATAATGGCCTGAATATCAATACTAATCCCCTGTTTAACCATGAAAAATGTGGCTTTGTAGATGTTTGGGAAGAGGATGAGAAGTGAGATTGTCGAATTCAGCTAGATTAAGGAGACCACCTTCTTGGCAACTATTCTACAAAGTTGATTCGTAATGTTTATACTTTTGAATGTGTTTAATTTCAGTTTTGAATCATATGGCTAAAGTCCAAGGCCATTTGATTTTTATTAAGTGTGGACCTTAGCTTATCTTTTGAATAAAAATTGCAATTCAGTGTTTTGTTCATTTCTTTGTTTGCCATACTCTTACTTCCTCAAATATTCATGTTTGTCTCCACAGCTCCCTCATTCAAGGAATTTTCTTTCCTATCAATTTTCTCAACATAAAGAGATTATTTAGCGTCCGCTCCTTGATTCTTATATTGGAATGAATATGAACATCTATGACTAAAAAAGATTTTTGGGTCATAAAAAAAAAGGAATAAGTTCCCCAAAATGAAAAAAATTAGCCCACCAAGTCAAAAACCCAAAAGGGCGACTTAGGCAAAAGTTAGGGTATCAGTTTTAAAAAAAAACCTGTACTCAAAAGAAATAGGGTATTTAAGCAAAATTTGAAAAGCTACAACTAGGCCAATTTTCTTGTTGGATATCATTGCCATTAATAGTATGCTTTAGTCAAATGATACATGGTACATATCAGTTGCAATATGAGAATCAATGCCAGCAGATGCTGAGGAACTCAAACTAGGGAAAATTTTTCTTACCTTCTTTTGTTTTGCTTTTCTATTATTTGTTTCAATAAAGTAGTTTTGTTCATTTAACAAACTTCAAGGGTCATATGATCCCTTCCTTTTCCATCACTTGCTTCACTAAAAGAGGTTTGTTCATATAACAAACTTTAAAGGTCGTGTAACCTTTTGCTTTTCCATCAACTTGCATCGACAATGGAGGTTTATTCAACTAATACACTTCCTTCTCAATAATCAAACTAAGGCAATATCACTTTGTTTTTGAGTTTTGATTTTCTATCATTTATACAAAGGCTTTATGATCCATTTCTCTTTTCAACACACTTGCTTCACTAAAAGGGATTTATTCATATAATGGACTTCTTCTTCCTCAATATTCATTAGATAAGATTTGAGTGGATTAACAAAGACTGAATTGAATATCACTCCTTAGTGTTTCATTGTTAATCAATTTTGCCTTATAAGAACCAGGAACAACTTACTTGAGACGATTTGAACTAGCATTTAAAGCAAAAATAATAAAAAGAGAGAAAAAGAAAAAATCGCTAGCCGAAAACCCAAAAAGGAGGCTTAGGCAAAAGTTAGAGAGCCCACTAAGACCCGTCCGTATCTCCTTTTTCTTTTGGAGAAGCCATTTTTTTCAAAAAAAAAGTCATTTTAATAAACCTTGAATTGTTCGTATCCTTTTTTTTTAAAGGAGAAGTTGAAATAAAGGAGTTTTTTAACTTTAAGGAGAAGGTAAATTTTTTGACTTCTTCAGTTAAGGAGAT